>JAJEJO010005508.1:92943-113635 GCA_020662805.1 Glaucomys volans | reverse complement strand
GATCCTCCTGCCTCAGCCTCCCAAGTCGTTTGGATTACAGGCGTGTGCCACCACTCCCGGTGCGAAATACATGAATTTTTAAGTACAGTTTTCATTAAAGCCTCCTTTCTGAGAGCCCTATTTGACTGCCACATACAAAAAAGTCATCCATGAAGGTATTTTTCTCCTCATTACCTACTATACCTCTAGTGGTACTTATAACTGAAATCATCTCATTGGGTTACCCTGTATGTGTACACAAAGTCAATTTCCTCTAATAAAAATATAAGAGATGTGAACACAGGTATCTCATATCTTGATTTCAGTTCATAGCTAGAGTCTAGAATATATTACTAGTCAAAAATATCTGTTATTTGATGAATGAACAAATGGAGTGGTTATTTCCACGTCAAAGTTATTTTCAAGCCAGGCGCAGTGGCGCACGCCTGTAATCCCAGCACTTGGGAGGCTGAGGCAGGAGGATCTCGAGTTCAAAGCCAGCCTCAGCCATTTAGCGAGGCCCTAAGCAACTCCGTGAGACCCTGTCTCTAAATAAAATACAAAATAGGGCTAGGGATGTGGCCCAGTGGTGGAGTGCCCCCGGGTTCAATCCCTAGTACCAAAAAATATATATATATATATTTTGGGGGGCTGGGGTTGTAGCTCAGTGGTAGAGTGCTTGTCTCAAATGTGTGAGACACTGGGTTTGATCCTCAGCACCACATAAATAAATAAAATAGTAGTTGTCCATCTACAAGTAAAAAAAATTGTTTTTACATTATTTTAATGCAAATGAAAACTACAATGAACTTCCATCTCACCCTGCTGAGAATGATTATTATCAAAAACCAAAAGATAACAAATGCTGGCAAGCATGTGGAGAAAAAGGGACACTTATAGACCATTAGTTAGAATGTCAATTAATAAAACCTCTATGAGAAACTTGCATAGTTTTCCAAAAAAACTAAAAGTAGACCACGATGGCAATATGATCCAGCTGAGCCACCCCTTGGTGTACATGTAAAGGCAAAGAAGTAATATGCAAAAAAGGTACCCACAGACCCGTGTTTATACAGCAGTTTTCCCAATAGCAAAGATGTGGAATCCGCCGAGGTACTTGTCAACAGATGAATGGACAAAGAGTATGGTATATATACACATTATGGAGCATTATTTGTCCATAAATAATGAAACCCTGCCATTTACAGGAAATAAAGGAACTGGAGGATGTGATAAGAGAAAGTCAGAAACAAATATCAATGTTTTCTCATCTGTAGAGACTTAAAAAAAGAGGACGTGAGGGTAGAAGGGGGAATATTCAGGACTAGAAAGAGGGCTTGGGAAGGGAGAAAGAAAGGTAGATGGACACCAACTATACATAATATCTGTATATATGAATATCACAGTAAATCTCAATTTGTACAATCAAGGTGTGTTAATTTGTATAATAGGACAAAATACCAACAATGTTATTTCAAATGTCATTTCTATACTTGAAAACATTTCTTCATGCAGATTTTTTACTTGATAGGTTAAAACACCACTGGACCAAGCCAGAATGCTTCAATGACTGATAAGCCCTGTGCGGACTGGACACAAAAGAGTCACCTCTTCCATGAGATTTCATTAACTCGGTGAGCCCTCGTCAGCACTGACCATGTGAGCCACTGTCCTTATATATTTGTGTCAGGGTTTTGGGGACCCTCTGGAATACAGTGTCCAAGGTAGGGTCCACATGAGGTATCTGATTATCAATGCCAAATCACATCTCAGAGACCACCTTTCAGACCCAAGTCTGCTATTGCCACTCAGGGCCCAGCCAGGAGGACGTCTATGAGGGAACACGCCTGCTGTAATTAGGTCATTGACTCTGAGGGGTATGACTTAGATTTGGAGATCAGAACCTACAGTGTCATTTCAACCTACAGGGTCCTGGTGTGCCAATTGTAAAAGAGTTTCAGGCGAAGCCTCGGTATCTTCATGCAGTGTACACAAAATCGTTTTCAGTGTAATTAAGTTCAGTGTTGCCCAGAGGAGGTCCCATGGAAAGAAAGACATTTACCCAAGGTATTCTGTGCACCAGATGTACAGTTTCCTTGTTTCACCTTGAATCAATCTTGACCTCATGCTTAAATATTCTCAGATTAACAAATCAAAGGACAACAGTGAAAATTTGGACAGAACCCATTCAGAGAAAGAATGGAGGAGAGGGTGCAGGAAAGTCGGTAAGAAGAGACTCCTCAGTGATAAGAGGACATCCCAAAGTCCCAAAGATGGGCCCTATCACGACTCATCCCCTGGAACAGCTCAGTCATCCAGACGTGTGGATTCTCATCTCTGAATATTCAGCCCTTCCCCTTCCTGATTTCTAAGTCTGAAATCCGATTCACTCACCTCTGTTCCAGAAGATGCCTGATGTATCCCAGCCTCGTCACAGGAGGGGAAGCCGAGCCTCAGTTATAGATTTGGTTTCCTTGACTTCATCTCTCTCTAGAGCTGTGTTATTATGCTATTCCTACCGTCAATGACAATGCCTGCAAGAAAAGTCTCTGAGCATTTTTTGTCAGCATACTAATTATCCCAGCTAATTATTTACAGAGAATATCCCAGGATGCTGTCAGGGGGAGCTGGAAGAAAAGTTTTGCTGCATTCCCTGTAGGGGTGACGCCAAATGACTGAGACCTAATAGGCGAGAGATTGGAGAAGTGCATGACCCTGCATGTGTTCACACACACACACACACACACACACACACACACAAACCTCTGAGGGCACATTTCCAGTAAGATAATTCTTGAATTCCTGGAAGCCCAATGAATTTCACCTACTGAAGACTTGGTAGGAAAAAAAGAGACCTCCCAAGGACAGTGTGTGATCCATATGAATAAGGTATGAGACGTTGACCTAGAACCCATGATAACATGTAAACCATGCCAGATGAGGCCGAGGGGTGGAGTGTCAAGGTACAGTGGATCAAGAGTATGTAGGAGTGAGGAAATCAGGGGGAACAGGACCACTCTCAACCTACGTCACTGTGAAGGGTTAACCAGAACTTCAAGGTGTGAAGGGAACCTTTAGGCGCTGATGGTTAAGAACTGAGATCCTGATTTGTTGAATTATAGGAAGCATTTAACATTCTTCATTAGATCAGGGTCTATTGTGGGTTTAAAAACTACGATCCAGCCGGGCGCGGTGGTGCACACCTGTAATCCCAGCACTTGGGAGGCTGAGACAGGAGGATAGCGAGTTCAAAGCCAGCCTCAGCAACTTAGCGAGGCCTTAAGCAACTCAGTGAGATCCTGTCTCACAAAATAGGGCTGGGGATGTGGCTCAGTGGCAAAGTGCCCCTGGGTTCAATCCCCAGTGCCAAAATAAATAAATAAATAATTAAATAAATAAATACTATGATCCATGGCAGAAGGGAATTAGTCTTCATTTTACAGAGGCATATATCACCAATTTGACCTAAATTTAGGAGGAAGAATGAGCATAAGGTGAGGATTAATCTGAAGGGTGAAAGGACATAAAAGAGTTTTCTTGTTTTGTACCACTGAGCCATATCCCCAGCCCTTTTTATTTTATTTTTTTTTGAGACAGGGTCTCACTGAGTTGCCA
Source organism: Glaucomys volans (assembly GCA_020662805.1). Classification (NCBI taxonomy): domain Eukaryota; kingdom Metazoa; phylum Chordata; class Mammalia; order Rodentia; family Sciuridae; genus Glaucomys; species Glaucomys volans. Next base: position 110,041 of record JAJEJO010005508.1, on the reverse strand, counting down.
AGGCTGGCCTCAATCCTCCTGCCTCAGCCTCCAGAGTCACTGGGGTTATAAATATGTGCTATTATGCCCAGCAAGGAATTTCTTAATAAATGATTAACATCTTTCTGAAGTAGGAGTCAAGAATAATTGAAAAGTACAGACATTTGAGAAGAACTGAGACTATTTGAAAGCACAGCAGCAGATAATGGTGGAAAGAGTTGAAAGATGAAATGGGAGATGCACTGGGCAGAATCATAGCAGGAATTCAGGTTATTTGTTGCCAATGAAATATTCGTAGCCAACACCGATCTACCATGCTGTGTATTCAGCTGCACAAACTTCCACAGAGTAACTGTGGGGAGAGGGGGCAAATTTGAGGTTCTTCCAGACTAGTGTCATAGAATAAGAAGGAATCATGCATGCTGGAAGAGACTTGAAGGACTGACAAAAAAATCATACTAAGGAGAAAAAGGTTGATATTCATTGGCATGACAGAACACTAAGAATGTATATAAATGGTCCAAACTCCTATAAGAGAATAGGAAACTATACAGAAAAAGCTACAGAAGTCTGGATAGGACTCTCCCCTGAATGCCAAGTTGTGAATGCACAGGAGGAAACTTCACAGGGCTGAGCAGAGAAAAAACAGGAAATGGTGAGCTTTTAACAGTTCTCAGATTTTTTTAAAAAATGTTCAAGGTATGACCAGTTACAAAAGAGACACTTTGAACATTCGGTGGAGGCAGCAGAGGGGCCATGCCGTAGTAATTGAACTAAATATTTCTATTAAAAAAACTATACTAGCCAGGCACGGTGGCCCACGCCTGTAATTCCAGCACTTGGGAGGCTGAGGCAGGAGGATCATGAGTTCAAAGCCAGCCTCAGCAATTTAGCGAGGCCCTAAGCAACTCAGTGAGACCTTGTCTCTAAATTTAAAAAAATACATAAAATACAGGGCTGGGGATGTGGCTCAGTGGTGGAGTGCCCCTGGGTTCAATCCCTGGATCAAAAAAAAAAGACTATACTTGCCAGGTGCAGTGGCACACATCTGTAATCCCAGCAATTCAGGAGGCTGAGCAAGGATGATTCAAGGCCAGCCTGGGAAACTTATGAGACCCTATCGCAAAATAAAATATAAAAAGGACTAAGGCAGTGGTAAGGCACCCCTGTGTTCAATCCCCAATACACACACACACACACACACAGACACACACACAAAGAAAAAAAAAGACTATTCTAAGCTTCTCCTATCAAAGGTTAAATACAAGCCTTGACTGAATCAAGTTGAACCACAAATAAGTTAGCTGAACATCAGAACAAAGTCTACCATGTTCTAAAAAGGAAAATCAAAGCCAGGTATGGTGGCACACACCTGTAATCCCAGCAACTGGGGAGGTTGAGGCAGAAGGATTGTAGTTCCAGGCCAGCCTCCTCAACTTAGGGATCCTGCCTCAAAATAAAAGAAAAAGGGCTAGGAATGCAGCTGAGCGGTAGAGTACCCCTGAGTTCAATTCCCAGCATGCCAAGAAAAAGAAAACCAAAATCCAAACACTCAAAGTAAAACCAACAATGCTCATGATCCAATGAAAAAAATGATTGCAGATGCCAAGAAACCAGAAAAATTGACCCATAAACAGGAGAAAAATTAGTCAATAAAAGCAGATCCCTAACCAGGTGTGGTGGTGCATGCCTGTAATCCTAGTGACAGGGGAGGCTGAGGCAGGAGGATCACAAATTTGAGACCAGTCTCAGCAATTTAGTGAGACTCAAGCAACTTGGTGAAACTCTGTCTCAAAAACTATAAAGGTCTGGGGATGTGGCTTAGTGAAAAGTGACCCTGGGTTCAATCCCCAGTACCAATGCAGCTATTATGGAAAACAGTATGGAGGTCCCTCAAAAAATTAAAAATGGGACTACCTTATGATCTTGCAAATAAATTGAATATATATTTTTTCAAAGAAAATTAAATCAGCTTCTCAAAGATGTATTATTGTAGCATTATTCATAATAGTTAAGATATGACCATCAGAAGGGGTTGGGACAGCCAATGTCACTTCTCTAGGGCCCTCTCAGAGTTCATCTCCCCAAGACATGGGACGAAAACAAACTTCTAACCTATCAACAGTAAAAAGGAGGCTTAGCCCTTAGCTCTTACATTTCTCTTTCACTACCTTTTCCTTCCACTCCCAAGACTGAGTTTGGGGGGTAGGGTGAGGAGAGCTTGCAACTTCTGAGAGTAAGTCCCCACACTGACCAGCCTCCTCTCAGGGTTGGTAACTCTTTAGCAAGTTGGGCATCCCCACAAAGACAGGTGTGCCCACTGAATGGCCTCCACTGCCTGCTTAGGCCCTTCTGCGTGGTCCTTACCTGGTCTGAGCTGAGTGGGACGCTGCCTAGAAACCACTGCCCATTGCACTCACCTCTCACTGCATCTGCCATAGAACCTGGGCCTGGACCACGGAGGTTGAGAGCAAAGAAGGCATTAGAGGAAAAAGTAGGGAAAAACCAGATTCAGCTTAGTGATGTCCAACCACGAAAGAAATCTCCCTCTCCCTCCTCCCCGCTATCCCCCTTTCCCACACACACACACACACACCTTCTACCACATGTGGAAGAGACTTCATTTTCCTTTCCCCTACACAAAAAAAGGAGAAACTGTCCCCACCTCTTCCTAGTGCTGGGGAGGGAACCTGGGGCCTCACACAAGCTAAGCAAGTATTCCACCACTGAGCTACATCCCCATCCTGAGAAGGTCACTGAATGAAAAAAAAAATTAGCCAGCAGGTAAGATATGGAAACAACCCAAATATCCATTAACAGATGAGTGGATAAAGAAATGTACACACACACACACACACACACACACACACACACATAATGAAAGATTATATATCCTTTAAAAAGAAAAGAGTCACGCCATTTGCAAAAACATGGATGAACCTAGCAGACATCATGCTGAGTAAAATAAGCCCAGATGTAGAAAAATACTGCAGGATCTCACTTACAATGTGGAATCTCAGTCAATCACAGAAGCAGAGAGTAGAATGGAGGCTACCCAGGTGGAGGAGAAAGAAAGATGTACATGGAGGGCACAAAGTTTCCATTATGCAGGATGAATTAGTTCTAGAACCCTAACATAGTCTAGGGACTCTAATCCTATCGATCCTATGCTTGAAATTTACTGAGGGACTTCAAATGTCCCCACCACAAAAACAAAAATGGTAACACTGTAGAGAGATGGATGTTAATTTGCTTGATTGTGGTACTCAGCTCACTATGTGTGAATCAAAACATTATGCTATACACCTTATATGTAATTCAATTAAGTGGTACGAAAGAGATAATATTTTTAAAAAAGAATCAGATCTTATTTACCTGTGAAATACTATTAAGTGGGCTATTATATCTCAGAATCAGAATGAAAAAGGGATTTGCTGATCATTTTCTAAGTGAAAACAACAAACTCACAGATCTAAGAACCACATTGAGGCTCAAAAATTGAGTTCTTGAAAACTAGCATCCAGAAAATTCTTAAAGAAAAGAATAAATACACATTAGATTTAAAAAAGAAGAAATAATGAAGACTTTTTACAAGAAATTACAGACCAGAATACAATGGCATTATAGAAAGGGAATCACAGATCATGCAGATCTAAAAGGGAAAGAACTGTCACCCTAGAATTTATGCCCCATAAAATCTTTCCCAAGTAAATTCAAAATAAAAAACTATCACCTGGTGAGCAAATCACAATTTATCACCCGCAGATCTTTATTACAAGAAAAGTTAAAGTTCTTCACCCGAAAGAAAAACAATACCAGAGAGAAACTCACATTCACATAAATGAACACTGAGCACTGGAAATGGGAAATACGTAGATAAATGTAAAAGTTTTTCATCTTAAAGTTCTTTAAAGAGATCATTTTTAAAACAAATTATAACCCAATGTTGTGAAGTCTATAACATAGGTAGATGATATGACAGCCACATTAAGAGCAGGAAAATGAGTGTAAATATGTTGTAGGGTTATTATATGTGACGTGGTTCAGTATTAATTAATGGTCACCTATGGAAAGTTGAAGGTTCCTATTGTAAACCCTAGAGCAACAGCCACAAAAAAAAAATCTGTAGCTGATAAGTCAGTAAAAGATATAATATAAAGTCCTTAAAAAATCCAGAAAAAAAGGAAATAAAGAGGAGAAATAGAAAATATCAAGAAGGGTTAAACACAATGACATTGATAATGGTATTAAGAATAAGTATGTAAACACTCCTAAAGGGCAGAGTCTGCTATGCTGGAGTTCAAAGGCAATTGTGAACTATTAGCTACTTGTAAGAAACTCATTTAATATAAAGATATTGAGAACAAGTTAACACTCATGCAAAAAATGAACTTTGGTACCTCAGAAACCAAGGATCTGGACAACACCATCATGTAGTCATAATGGAGTGTCATGACAAAATTGGGTACTTGAAATGACTCAAATTTGGGCTCCTCAGCAATAAATAGGTCAAAGTGTCATGCTACCTGGAGTCACAGGCTAAGGAATTAAATTGAAAAACTCTTAGGAGTAGTATGAAAATTCCCAATTTTTAGGTGATAAAGAGGCAATGTACCACAAAGCTTTTATGTAGACTCCATAACTACCCCTGCCTAGGAACATGAGCAAGCTGGAGATAGACCAACTTCTGCAAACTCCACAAGATCTGACCAAGTTCAGCAGTATCCCAGACAAAGGTGGGATACCCATCTGCCTGACCAGAAAAACTTAATATAGTTTAAAATTATGAGGTATGCAATGATTCAATAAATGACTAATAATTAATTGAACAGAAAATTGAAACACACAAATGGTCCACACAATGGAGATAGTAGACAAAAAGTTTTTGTTTTGTTTTGTTTTGTTTTTTTGGTACTGGGGATTGAACCCAGGGGCACTCCACCACTGAGCTATGTCCCCAGCCCTATTTTGTATTTTATTTGGAGACAGGGTCTCACTGAGCTGCTTAGGGCTTCGCTAAATTGCTGAGGCTGGCTTTGAACTCGCGATCCTCCTGCCTCAGCCTCCCAAGTGCTGGGATTACAGGCGTGCACCACCATGCCCGGCCAAAAAGTTTTAAAGTAAGAAACATATCCACCCAAGAATTTGTGGCTGTGCAATTTGGTTGGTCTAGCAGTGCCCTGAGAGGCTGGCACAGACATTTACATTGGTTTTGGCTTGCTCTACCTAAGAATCTTCTCCAGCAGAACACCAGAAAATCTAAAAGGGAAAGAACTCTTTCTTCTTTTTCTGAATCCAGACATTTAAAGAATTTTTACTAAAGAGACAACTGAACAAAGGTTTCAATGATCACTCACAAAGGAATAAAACTTAAAAAGTCACAGATGGATGACTCTAACCAGCAACCCCTGAGGAGTAGGACCATCAGATTTCTAGAATCACTGTTCTATACTACTCAAAATGTCCAGTTCTTAAAAAATCATAACCCAAAGAAACAAAAGTGTGATCTAAGCCAGGCACAGTGGTGCACGCCTGTAATCCCAGCGACTCGGGAGGCTGAGGCAGGAGGATCACAAGTTCAAAGCCAGCCTCAGCAACTTAGCGAGGCCCTAAGCAACTCAGTGAGACCCTGTCTCTGAATAAATACAAAATAGGACTGGGGATGCGGCTCAGTGGCCCTGTGCCCCTGGGTTCAATCCCTGGTTCCCAAAAAAAAAGAAAAGAAAAAGTGTGATCTAATCATAAAAGAATTTGATAGAAACCACTCCTACATTTAAAAATAGCACACCTAAAGGAAGCTCCAACATTGTAATTAATAGTAAAAGATGTTAAATCAACTCAAATATGCTGAATGAGTAAAGAGAACTGTAGATGAAAAAATAAAGGAAATCAAGAAAATGATGAATAAACAAAATGAGAATACCAGTAAGTAAAGGATAGAAAGGAAACAAATCCTGGAGCTGAAAAGCACAATAACTGAAATGGAAAATTCACTGGAGACATTCAAAAGCAGGCTGGAGCAGAAAGAAGGATCAGTGAATTTGAATATAAGGCAATTGAAATTACCCTGTCTGGAAAAAAAATTAAGAAAATGAACAGATCAAGGAACCCGTGGGACACGATCAAGCATACCAACAAAGGCATTCCAGCGGGAAAAGAATGGGAAGGAAAAGAAAGATGGCAGATTAGAGAAAGGTTGTTTCTCTTGCTCCATGACTCAGGACTCAAGTAGTGGGAGTACTGCATCTCAGTGAGGTAAGCAAAAGAGCAAATTCACTGAAATTCAGTATCAGACAGTCAGAATTTTTAGAGGCTCAGAAATTTGGGTGCATTGAACAAGCACATTGGAGCCAGGCCAGTTGTCACAGTGGCACTAGTTCACTGCAGCAGGGAAGGATGACAAAGGACAAAGGTGGCATGGAAAAACCTGTGGAACAGAGAAGCAACCCAAAGTCAGTTGATCCAGAGGTTACACGGTGAACTTCCATCACCTTGAGAAGACTGAAGCTGAAGCTTGGTGCTATAGGATCCCAGAAGACCAAAAAACACATGCCATCTGTCCCAGCAAGCATCTACTGTGTGGCCTAGTGTGTACCTAGCAGAACATGATTGAAGCAGAGAAGATTGTACCTGGGAATGTTCAACTCAGAGACATGAAGAGTGCCATTACTTTCCCTTTGAGTCTGATGTGTCATGTGACCAGCTACAGAGGGTCAGGAAACAGATGGGTATGAAAAACTCAGGGACTCCATCTGGAAAGGCTATATCCATGGCCGGCAGAGTGAGAAAGACCTGCGGAGGGCTGGCTCCCCTGCCCTCTGAGTAGAATTCTTAGGAGAATCCCGAGTTCAGGACTCCCAGTGGAGATGGGCATCTGCCTGGCCCTAGGGGCATGTTGATCTGATCTCTCCAAAGCAGACACCACACAATAAAGTCCCAGAGGCCTGATTAGAGTCAAGCTCCAGCTGCCAAACTCCCCGCTTGGAACTCTGCATCAGCCCCACCCAGGAGTGCATTGATCACGTCTGTCTAAACAAAACTGCAATCAACAGTACTTCCCACTCTGTCCTAACCTATACTGATGAGAAGGGAAGCTGAAAGTTATTCCAACCAGCTTCAGGTTTAGGCCACTCCAGCTAGTGGCTCAATGAGGGGCGGGGGTGGAGAGATAAGAAGGCATGAGGAAGAGGAGAGAGCGAGAAGCAGGTATGAGGAGGAGCAGGCAGACGGTGAGGAGTTTATCAACCCAGCCCTTGCTGTGAGGGGTACACAGTCCAAGAAGAAATGTTAAGGGCAGTGACAATGGATAGACAGTGATCATCCATCCTCATCAACAGTGTTGGTCACATCAGTGGAGACAATTTTTTCATTTTTCATAAGAGTGTGTGTGTGGGTATATATTCAAGTTTTATCCCCCTCATTTTTAGCATTTTAATGGTTGTTATTTTGTTTTGTGTTTTAGAGGTTAGGGGGTTTTGTTCATTTATTTTTCTTGTTTCTTTCTTCTTCCTCTAAAAGCCAAATTGACTTGTTCTCTTTTCCTTTGGTTTCCTCTTCTTTTCCTCTTTCTTCTTTATAGCCATCACTTGCTATGTCTCTTCTGCTTTCTCTGTTCACATTTTTGCAGATTCTAAACTTCCTTTTACCATCCTATCACACTTTTCTTTTAATGAACTGTATTTTGCCATCTTTTAGAACCCTTTTATGTAACTATTTGCCCCACCATTCATGTTGTTGCAGTTGTTGGTACTGTGGGTGACATAATTGGCAACTACTGTTTACTTTAATGAAAGATCTAGTTCACAGCTATTTGTTGTTTGTGCTATTGGAATTACTGACCTTACCATTGCTGTTTTTGGGTAATTTGTGTTGTAGATATAGTAAGTACCAGGTATTTAATGCCATAGATCATTTGCTTCTGTTGTTGCTCTCCTTTGTTTCCCCTCTTTATACGAGGTGCCAGGAACCTACTGGGACACTGCAAGTTAACAGTGAAAGACTCCTGCTGTTGGGCTAAACCCAGCCAAGAGACAGCACACCTTGTCCAAAAACTAACCGTGCTCAAACTTCAATGATATTTTAATACAAAGAACAGAAAAGACAAAACCCCCAAACTAATGATCAGGCCCCAAGTAGAAATGGCTAGGGAGAACCCTCAGGTCCCACTCATGGGCACCCATACTATAGCAAAACCAAAATTAATTCCAAGGCTATGGATACCACACTGACAACAGGTCTCAGTCTAGATCATTCAGCGTATCACTTTAGAAGACAGGGCTGTTAAGAAGAGCAATCAGAGAGTGTATTCCACATACCCTGATGTATACAACACAATAGCTAGATCTACAAGAAGGACTGCGAAGGACTGCACCTTTTTTTTTTTTTTTTGAACCAGGGATTGAACTCAGGGACACTCGGCCACTGATACACATCCCCAGCCCTATTTTGTATTTTCTTTAGAGACAGGGTCTCACTGAGTTGCTTAGCGCCTTGCTGGTGCTGAGGCTGACTTTGAACCCGAGATCCTCCTGCCTCAGCCTCCCGAGTCACTGGGATTACAGGCATGGGCCACCACGCCTGGCAGGATTGCACTCTTGAGACCTACAAGTAAAGTGGAATGCTCAACCTCTGACACAATACACTGTATCAAAGTACACTAATCTTCACCAAACAACTAGCTGGGAAACTATACTACAAAACCTACTTGAAAATATATCGAAAAATTCACAACAACTTCATATCCCAGAACACTTTGGAAAAAGAAGACTATGCCCTAAAAAAACCTACACATAACAATGGAAAAGAAATCCATCTCAACAGATTCATAAATCCTAACATAAGATTACAAGAACTATGAAAAAACAAGATAACATGATGCCTTCCAAAGCTTATAATCCACCAGCAACCGACTCCAAAGATATGGAAGTGAATGAAATATCAGATAAAGAATTTTAAATGATTATAAAATGATCAATAAACTCCAAAGAACTCAAAATCAGTATAGGATATGAATGAGAAATTCAATAAGGAGATAGAGATATTGAAAAAGATCCAAACAAAACTCTTGAAAATGAAAGACAACAAATCAAAATGTTCAGTTGAAAGTCTCTCTAGCAGAGGAGACCATGCTAAGGACAGAATTGAGCTGAAAGACCAAGTGACCAGCCCTGAACATCCACACAGAATTAAAGAAAATGAGTGACCATGACCAGAACATATGAGAATTTTGGGACAACGTTAAGAGTTCAAATTTAAGAAAACACTTGAATCAAAGACACTATGAGATGTAGGCTAATGGCATGGATAAACTCTGCAGGAAAATAAGAGAAATATTTCCAAACTTTGAGAATGAGATGAACATTAAGACACAGAATTCATTCAGAACCCCAAAGAGATAAGATAAAAAAGCCCGACACATTATAATTAGAATGCTTAATGCACAGAACAAGGATAGCATTTTTTTTTAAAATTCAAGGGAAGAATATCAGGTCACATTTAGAAATAAGCCAATCAAAATTACTCCTGCTCTCTAACCACAAACTCTCAAATCCAGGAGAGCTTGGAATGCTGTGTTCTAAGCCCTAAAAGAAAATAACTGTCAACCAAGATTGCTATATCCAGCCCAGCTACCCTTCAGAATCAGAGGGGGAATAAAACACTTACAAAATAAGCAGAAACTAAAAGAATTTCTGATTACTAAGCTGGTACTACAGAAAATATTTAAATACAACAAAAAGAAATTTTTAAAAACCCCAGAGATTGCAAATGGACAAATCAGGAGAGAAATGAGACCAAATTAAACATTAGAAATAAATCAAAATGGCAGAAATTTAAAAACATTGCTCTATAATAACATTAAATGTAAATGGTCTTGAATATCCAGTTAAAAGAGATAGGCTGGGAAAATGGATTCAAAAATAAGACCCAATGATATGTTGTTTGCAAGAATCTTGCCTTAAAGGTAAAGACAGTCACAAGCTGAAAGTGAAAGGATGGAAATTGTTACATCGTGCAAATGGAACCTGAAAATGAGCAGGGGTAACTACTCTAATATCCAACAAAGCAAACTTCAAGCTAAAATTAATCAGAAGAGACTGATAAAGACAACAATCCAACAAGGAGATCTGATAGTAAATACTTATGCCCCAAACATTGGTGCACCTAATTACATAAAACAGACACAACTTGAAGACTCATACAGACCTCAGCACAATAATACTGGATGATTTCAACATACCTTTCTCCACAATAGATAGGTCATTCAGACAAACTGAGTAAAGACCCTTTCTACCTTAAACATTATAAATCAAACTGATGTAGACATCTATATACTACTTCATCCAATAGTCAAATTCATTTTTTTCTCAGCCCCAAAACAGATCATATTTTGGGCCACAAGCAACTCTTAGCAAATTTGTAAAAATGATATAATTCCTTACATCTTATCTGATTATAATGGAATGAAGTTAGAAATCAAAACAAAAAAAACCCTATAGAAACTATAAAGATACATGGAGATTGAACAATACACTTTTAAATAATGAATGGAGGATAGAAGAAATCAGGGGACAAATTAAAAAATTCTTAAAACTAAATGAGAATAGAAATACAAAATACCAGCTGGGCGCGGTGGCGCTCACCTGTAATCCCAGCACTTGGGAGGCTGAGGCAGGAGGATTGCGAGTTCAAAGCCAGCCTCAGCAACTTAGCGAGGCCCTAAGCAACTCAGTGAGACCCTGTCTCTAAATAAAATACAAAATAGGGCTGGGGATGTGGCTCAGTGGTGGAGTGCCCCTGGGTTCAATCCCCAGTACCAAAAAAAAAAAAAAAAAAAATACCAGAGCCTCTGGGACACTATGAAGATGGTTCTAAGAGGAAAGTTTACAGTTATGAGAGCCTACATAAGAAAATCAGGAAATCCCAACCAACCTAATGATGCATCCCAAGGTCCTTAAAAAACAATAAATAAATTTCAAAACCAGTAGAGGGGGCTGGGGATATAGCTCAGTTACTAGAGTGCCTGCCTCACATGCCCAAGGCCCTGGGTTCAATCTCCAGCACCACACAAAAAAAGACAAATCTGTAGAAGGAAAGAAATAATTCAGAGCAAAGCAAAAAAGACATTACAAAGGATCAGGAAATGAAGACTTGGTTCTTTGAAAAGATAAACAAGATTGGTATGCCCTTAGCCAAACTAACCAGAAGAAAAAGAGAAAACCCAAATAAATAATATTAGAGATGAAGAAGGAAATTGTACCACAGCCATCTCAGAAATCCAGAGGATCATTAGGCACTGTTCTGATAACCTCTACTCAAATAAATTTGAAAACCTAGAAGAAAGTTTCTAGATACATATGTATCTAGAAACACATGTCCTGTCAAAAATGAATCAAGGACCTGCAGTGGCAGCTGGGTCCCAGGCAGATGTGCCACAGGTCATGCCCTGGTGGTGTGGCTGCCTGCCCCCCAGCTCATGGGTCCCGATGGGTGGCATGGAAGGGTCCTGTCCAGGACAGCGAGGCCACAGCCTCGCCTGGGACTGGGCTCCTAAGGTGAAGAGGATGCCCAACCTGCAGGCTCCCCCAGGAGTGGAGGGCGGTGGATTAGAAAACTCCACCATGGGAGACGGAGGCCATGAAGAGAAAGAACCTCCAGAAATGTGAGAGCAAGTTGCTGACATCTTTCAGCTGGAAACATTGCCCAAAGAAGACCTCATAAGTGTGCCAAGAAGCCAGTGACTGTATTGCAGGAAGCTACATCGAAATGTACAGATGGTGCATGCAAACCCTTCTATGTACCTGGGCATCCAGGAATCTGCTTCACTCCAAAAGAAGCATTAATGATTCATTTCAAGAAGACCTGAGAAGAAAGAACTGAGCTTCAGGTATAATGCAGGTTCCTTGCATTGCCAATGGGTTAGAAGAGAGAAGAGTTGCTTTGTGAGATTTTCTCACATTTTTCCTGAAAGTCCCACACACAGGTCACACCCACTTCTGGTTGAACAAAAATTTTCAGGGGACACTGCTCTACCAAGCACACTGGCCTTCCTTCAGATCTCTCCCCACTGAGGCTTCCTGGCACCCCTTGTCCTAATTGCTGTCACAGCAGTTTCCCTCCATCTGGCTGAGAGGACCTAGCGACCTGGGAATACACACTCTCTAAATCACCAACACCCTCCAGTGTTCCCCATGGGACTCTGCAGTGTTGCATTTGAACCTACTCTCTGACCTGCGTAACACATTGTAGATGAGTGGGATGACCCCGTCCCTCCTGAAACCCAATGCTTTGACACCCTTTGAAGTCAGTTATTTTGAATTCGTTCCTCAGTAGGCAGGTGCTTGGATCCTCTCCAAGAAAGTCTTCCAGCCTGAAGGCCAGATGTGTCAAGACATTGCCTTGAAGGATATCAGCTCCCCTCATCTTGGCTGCAGTTTTTCCTCCCCTTGATGCACAGCACAAAAATGCTGTAGGCCTCTGTACCCATCCTTCTCCCTCCATCGTCCCAACAGATGCAAATCAAAACTATCTAGAAAGAAGTTGTATCTCTATGGACAGATCCTTGTTTTGCCATTGTTTCCTAGATCGTACAGTATTATGGAGAATTACATTGCCATTTCATTGTATTAGATTTCAAAAGCCATAAATACAGGAAGAAGATATGCATGGCTTATATGCAAATACTCTGGCATTTTTAAAAGAGACTTGAGCAGGTGAGGACTATGGCATTCTCAGTGGACTTAGAACCAACCTCCCATGTGTTTCCTGTGATGTTTCTGATTTCCAGGCATGAGAACCTTCAGGACTTCACTGTGAGTCAGCCCCACAGGAGTGTGGTAGGCGGGAACTTGGAGCTGGTGTGCAGAACCTCATTACATAAGGGCTTGTAAGACCACATCCAACACTGCAACCAGGAGCAGAGAGGGGAGCTCTGACCCGATGTTTTTAGCTTAACTCTTGTTTTATAACAAAATCATCACTTGTGCAATCTTGCAGACATTCTGAGTCATTCCAAGAAGTTTGGAAGTTTTGGGGAGCATGGGATGTCATTCTGTTCGATCTTCAATATGATGTGTTACCAGGTGGGAACTTGGAGACATGATTAGGCCCTGGAGTCTCCTTCCTTCAGAAGGAGCTACTCAAAGAAGCCATTGTCCCTGTTTTGCCTTCTGCCACAGGAGGACACAGGAAGGTTTTTAGAGGATTGTACCTGATCTTGGACTTGCAGCTTCCAGAATCTGAGAAATAAAATCTGTGCTATAAATTAAAAAAAAAACTGAATCAAGACAACACAGAAAAACAGACCAATAACTATCAATGAGAGAGAAGACAAAATAAATCCTTCCACCAAAGTAAAAAGCCCAGGGCCAAATGGATTCTTGGCTGAATTCTACCAAACTTTTAAAGACTCACTAATGCCAGTGCTCCTCAAATTATTCCATGAAACAGAAAGGAGTAGAACACTTTCAAATGCATTCTAGAAAGCCAGTATCACCCTGACAGTTAACCATACTAAACCAGATAAAGTCACTTTAAGGAAAGAAAACTACAGACTACATTCCTAATGAACGTAGATGCAAAAATTCTTCATAAATTGTTAGCAAATTAAGCCGAGCACGGTGGTGCATGCCTGTAATCCCAGCGACTCGGGAGGCTGAGGCAGGAGGATCACAAGTTCAAAGCCAGCCTCAGCAACTTAGCGAGGCCCTAAGCAACTCAGTGAGACCCTGTCTCTAAATAAAATACAAAATAGGGCTGGGGATGTGGCTCAGTGGCTGAGTGCCCCTGAGTTCAATCCCTGGTTCCAAAAAAAAGAAAAGAAAATGTTAGCAAATTATATTCAACAGCATATGAAGAAGATTATACATCATGACCAAGTTGGTTTTTTTCTGGAGTTACAAGGATGGTTTAACATATGCAAATCGCCAAACAAATAGATATAAAGACCCAAATATCACAGCCATCTCAAAAGACAAGAGAAAACCTTTGACAAAATTCAGCACCCATTCATGCTCCAAAAAAAAAAAAACACTGAATAAACTAGGGTTCGAAGGAACTTAGCTTATCATCATGAAGGATATATACAACAAACCCAAAGCCAACATCATAGTGAATAGGGAAAAACTGAAAGCATTTCTGTTATAATCCAGAACAAGACAAGGATCCATTCTTACCACTCCTATTCAATATAGTACTAAAACTTCTAGCCAGAGCAATTAAGCAAGAGAAGAAAATAAAAGGGATAAAAATTAGGGAATGAAGAAATCAAAGTATCACTTTGCAGATGATATGATCCTGTACTCAGAAGATCCAAAAAGCCTGTAACCCCAGCAACTCAGGAGGATGAGGCAGGAGAATCACAGATTCAAGGTTCCTGGGTTCAATTCCCAATACAAAAAAAAAACAACAGTAGATTTCCTACAGACCAATAATGAATCCACTGAAATCAGGAAAACAATCCCATTCATGATACCCTTAAAACATACATACACACACACACACACCCCTAGGAATAAATCCAACCCAGGAGGTGAGAGACCTATACAATGAGAACTACAAAACAATGAAGAAAAAAAATTGAAGAGAAGAATGGGAAGGCCTCCCATGTTCATGAATAGGCAGAATTAATATTGTTAGAATGAATGGCCACACCAGTAAAAGCAATCTACAGATTCAATGCAGTCCCATCAAAATCCCAGTGACATTCTTCACAGAACTGGCGGGAGGGGGGAGTCCTAACATTCATTTGGAAAAAGAAAAGACCCAGAGTAGCCAAAGTGATTCTGAGTCAAAAAAAGCAATGCTGGCGACATCATCATACCCGATGATTCATGAATTGTACTACAGAGCTCCATAACAAAGCCTGAACGGTACTGCCAAAAACAGACACGTAGACCAATGGTGCAGAATAGGAGCCACAAACACACAGCTACAGTCACCTGATCTGTGAAAGGTGCCCAAAACTGATGCTGAGAAAATACAGCCTTTGTAAATGATGCTGGGGAAACTGGCTATCCACATGTAGAAGAAACCAGACCCTTCTCTCTCACCCTCTGCATGTGCACATGCCCCTCAAAAATGGACCAAAGACCTAGGAATTAGACCAGAAACTATGCAACTCCTAAAAGAAAATGTAGCATCAACAACCCAACATGTAGGCACAGGCAATGACTTTCTCAACGGGACCCCAAAGCTCAGGAAATAATGCCAAGAGTTAATAAAGGGGATGGCATCAAATTAAAAAGCTTCTGGACACCAAAGGAAACAATTAGGGATGTGAAGAGAGAACCTACAGAATAGGAGAAAATCTTTGCCACCTACTTTTCTGATGGAGGATGGATATCCAGAATATATAAAGAACTCAAAAAACACCCCCCAAAAAGACCCAATTAATTGTCAAATGAACTAAACAGACACTTCTCAAAAGAGGTAATGCAATTGTGTGCACGTGCCAATATGCAACAACAAATCCCATCAGTGTGCACAGCTATAATGCACCAATAGAAATTGTGGGGAAAAATACAAATGGCCAAAAAATATTTGAAAAAAAAAGTTCAACATCATTGGCAATTAGGGAAATGCAAATCAAAACTACACTCAGATTTCATCTCACTCCAGTCAGAATGGCAGACATCAAGAATATAAGCAATAAATGCCAGAAAGGCCATGGAGAAAAAGCAGCACTTTATACTACTCATGGGATTGTAAGTTAGTACAACCACTATGGAAATCAGTATAGAGGTTCCTCAAAAGACTAGGCATGGAACCACCATGTAACCCAGCCATACCACTCCTAGGTATTTATCCTAAAGTCTACATACTACAGCAACACAAGCCCACCACATTTATAGCAGCATGATTCACAATAGCCAATCTATAGAAGCAGCCTAGGCATCTGTTGATGAATGAATGGATAAAGAAAAGGTGGTACGTATACACATGGAGTTTTATTCACCCATAAAGAGTGAAAATTATGTCATGTGCAGAAAATGGATGGAACTTGAGAACATTATGTTAAGAAAAATAAGCCAAACTCAAAGTCAAGTTTCATCTGTTTTCTTTCCTATGTGGAGGATAGAGAGAAAACAGGAAAAGAAAGGCATGTGGGAGGGGGAGCTCACGAAAATCCAGGGGAGATCAGTAAAGCAGAGGAAAGGAACCAGGGCAAGGTAGAGGGGAGGGAAAGGAGAAACACCAGGAATGATATTTGCCAAAGTATATTGTAATATCGTGTGCACGTGCAAATACATAATGGTGGGATGTATTGTTTATGTACGATTACAATGCACCAATTTAAAAAGGGTCTTAAAAAAAGAAATGTCTTCATTTCCATAGACATAAAAGCTGGGGTGTTCATTAACAGGGGACCCAACCTATAAGAAATGCTAAAACAAGTCCTTTGAGTTGACATGAAAGGTTACTAGACAAACTTGAAGCTGTTTGAAGAAATCAAGAGCACTAGCAAAGTTTACCATGTAGGTAAAAACAAGTCCAGTTATCACTATACTTTTGTAATTCCTTTTTTCTTATGTGATTTAAAAGGCAAATGTGAAAAGCGATTATAACTCTCTGTGAATGAGTAGTGTAAAGATGTAACCTGTGAGAGCAATGATATATAACAAGAATCGAGATTGCAGAGAAGCACAGTGTTTGTGTACTATTACAAAGTCAGTATTTGAACTCTAATAACCAATGGGTCAAAGAAGAAATCAAAGAAATTAGAGGGGCTGGGGTTGTGGCTCAGTGGTAGAGCACTTGCCTGGCCTGTGTGAGGCACTGGGTTTGATTCTTAGCACTGCATATAAATAAATTAAATAAAGATCCATTGACAACTTAAAAAAGTACTTAGAAAGAAATTAGAAAATAACTTGGGGCCCGGCGCAGCGGCGCACGCCTGCAATCCCAGCACTTGGGAGGCTGAGGCAGGAGGATCAAGAGTTTAAAGTCAGCCTCAGCAATTTAGCAAGGCCCTAAGCAACTCAGTGAGACCCTGTCTCTAAATAAAAAACAAATTAGGGCTGGGGATGTGGCTCAGTGGTGGAGCCCCTGCATTCAATCCCCAGTACCAAAAAAAGAAAGAAAGAAAGAAAGAAAGAAAGAAAGAAAGAAAGAAAGAAAGAAA
>JAJEJO010005508.1:54217-88336 GCA_020662805.1 Glaucomys volans | reverse complement strand
CTATTTTGTATTTTATTTAGAGACAGGGTCTCACTGAGTTGCTTGGGGCCTCGCTAAGTTGCTGAGGCTGGCTTTGAACTCGCCATCCTCCTGCCTCAGCCTCCCAAGTGCTGGGATTACAGGTGTGTGCCACCGCGTCCTGCGGGAAACTATTTTGTTTTGTTGTTTGTGGAGTGTTTTTGGTTTTGCCCAGTAATAGGGATAGAACACAGGGCCTGGGACATGCTAGGCAATGCTGTACCACTGAGCTGCATCCCAGGCCCGAGGGACATTTTTATTTATTTATTTAATAGTGTTGGAGTAGCCAGATGACTATGGCGGGGGCTTGAATCATTCCTGACGCGCCATGCCAGATTAAATCCTAAATGTGCCCAAGATCTACATGAAAAAAACACAACTCACAAAGACACTGGTGAATTCCTGTATGAACCAAGAGCTGATCAATTTTCCAGTAAGAGGATAAGCAGTAAGTAAACTTTGTTAAATGATTCGACAAAAGTGAAACTTTTGCACATCCAAAAGATAAACCCACCACACACAAACTAAAAACTACAAGAGACAAAATCAGAAAAATATTTACAGATTATATCACAGTGTTGATATGCCTCCAGTATAAAAAACTTCTAAAAATAAAGGAGAAAAGGGCTAAGAACCTATTAAAAGTGGACAAGATATATGAACAGAAAGAGCACAAAGAAATGCAAATGAGAGCCAGGTGCGGTGGCCCATGCCTGCAATTCCAGGCTGAGGCAGGAGAATTCCAAGTTCAAAGCCAGCCTCAGCACCTTAGCGAGGCCCTAAGCAAATCAGGGAGACCCTGTCTCAAAATTTAAAATAAAAAGGTCTGGGGATGTGGCTCAGTGGTAAAGCACCTCTGGTACTAAAAAGGAAAAAAAAAAATACAAATGTCCATTGAACATATGAAAATATGCTTAACCTTGCTTATTAAAAAAAAAAAAAAAAAGGCACAGTGGGGCACACTGGTAATCCCAGTGGCTTGGGAGGATTCATCAGAGGATCCTGATCTTCCTGAGTTCACAGCCGGCCTCAGCAACTCAGTGGAAATGAAATGAAATGGTTAAGCACCCCTGGGTTCAATCTTCAGTACCAAAAACAAAAACAAAAACAAAACAAGGCCCTAAGCAACTCAGTGAGACCCTGTCTCTAAATAAAATACAAAATAGGGCTGGTCAAGTGTCCCCAAGTTCAATCCCTGGCAAACCCCCCCCCCCAAATTAAGACTCCCCTGAGATCCTATTTCTTAACTGTTAGGTTAGCAAAAATCCTAATGTTTGCCAACACTGTGGGGAAACAGACTCTTTCACGCTGCTGGTGGAATACAGGGTAAAGCCTCCTTGGAGACAAATGACATACGTCTGAGGTGCTGACTGGGCCAGTTATCCTGATCTGATCATAACGCACCGTACACAGGCGCTGAAACGCCAGGATGAGGCTGGGTGGAGCGCAGGGGCAGAGCATTTGCCTAGCATGTGGGAGGCCCTGGGCTCCATCCCCAGAACCACAGGAGCACCTCATAGAAATAGGACTGTGTGCATGTTCCTCTTTACTGAGGTCCCACGTGAAATAGCAAACACTGGGAACTGCCCACATGGCCAAGATGAGGGTGCTGGTAATCAATCCTACTATCAATCCTACTACCTCGCAGAGACATGCATGTACAGTGTGTGTGTTGTGTCGTGACCTCCAAGACCCAATGAAGTGAATAAAGATGCCAATCAATCTGTGCTAGTCCACCACCTTTTGTGCAATAAGGAGGAAAATGAATACATATGTTCTTTTGTTCATATATTCCAAGGAGGTAAAATTAAAAAAAAAATCCAGTCATAAAATATGATTAAAAGGGGCATATCAAGAACATTTGTGGACCAGTGGCTCAGGAGGCTGAGGGAGGAGGATTGTGAGTTCAAAGCCAGCCTCAGCAATTTAGCAAGGCCCTAAGCAACTCAGGAGACCCTGTCTCTAAATAAAATATAAGGGCTGGGGATGTTGCTCAGAGGTTAAGCACCCCTGGGTTCAATTCCCAGTACCAAAAAATAAAAATAAATAATAAATAAATACATACATACATACCACTCCGTGGAAATGTCTATTCTATTTGGTACTGGGGATTGAACCCAGGGGTGCTTTACCACTGAGCAACATCCCTAGTCCTTTTTGTTTTTATTTTGAGATAAGGTCTCACTCAGTTGCTTAAGGTGGCCTTGAACTTGAGATGCTCCTGCCTCAGCCTCCCCAGTCACTGGGATTACAGGCATCGGCCACCACACCCAGCAAAAATAATTATCTAATTTTTGCAGTACTGGGGCTTGAACACAAGGGTACTCTACCACTGATTTACATCCTCTGCCCTTTTTATTTCTATTTTAAGACAGGGTCTAAGTTGCCCAGGCTGACCTCAAATTTGTGATTCTCCTACATCAGCCTCCTGAGTCTTGGATTACAGTGTGTGACACTGTGCACAGCAAAATTTTTAAATGTTAAAAATGAAGGTGAGCAAACTGCGATGAGAAGTGAGCTGTCTGCGCAAGGCCTCTTCCTCAGGCAGAGAGGAAAGAAAGAAAAGCCACCGTGCAAAAGGCCTCCAGCTCAGATCAGGAAATTCAGGGGATGAGATGTCCTCACGCCAGGGTTAGTGTGGCCAGTACTGAAGACATGTCCTCAGCAGAGCCACCATAAAAGGGCAAAGGCACTCCAGGGCCTTGCCTCTTAGCTTAATGGCCATTGAAAGATCCCACCTTAACTCAGTCTATCAAGCACCAAATTGCTTCATCTATCCACCAGGTACATCATGAGCACCCAGGTGCATTCATTTAACTCATCCTTACCAGTGGGCAAGGGTGCTGGAGTTAAAGTCCCTGCCTGCACAGGTCCAAGTGCACCAGAATCCAATTCATTCCTAATCCTGGGCACCCCTGCAAGCCAAGACAACTAGCTCCTTCCTTTCACTCTAGAGAGCCAGGCTGACTTCTGGGAACTGTGACTTCCTTCCCAATAAAGCCTTCGCCTGTACAGTCAGACCCCAGTGACTCGATTTTGTCTCTATCATCACTGAGTCAAATTGCCAGTGTCCCACATCACAGGGGGACATGATCAGCATGAGAATGAATCTAGAATTTATGAGAAGCAAATACTGAAAGCACAAAATGGAAAAAACGGGAGGCAGACCTGGACGGATTCAGAGAAGCCTTTATTCCTTTGCAGAGTCGGGCGTCATTCGAGTCCACTTTCCTGATGGAAAATGGCCCCATCCGGGTCCACTTTTTGGATGGAAAAATGGCCGTCAGTTACAGGGGGGATCCTGATTTTATAGGGTAGGAGGAGGAGGATGTAATCATTGTGCATGTGCAGTTTTGACCATCAGGGGCCAGCTGTACAGGATAAAATTAGATGCTGAAGGATGAGTGTTCAAATCTTGCCCAATGTCAGTCAGGATTAGGTTGACCTGGGGAAGGTCAAGGTTTAGGGCCTAGCATTCCATATCCACTCTTTTCCCCGGGCCCACTGTTATCAGGAATGCACTGGGAGAGGTTTAATGGTTGATCAGTCTCCTTTCCCGCTTCTCAAGCCACACGGTCCCTTCATTTTTCTTGGGGAGTTATTTTATAGGAATATTATTTTCCATAACCCTTCAAATACTTCCAACCTTTAACCCAGACCAGAGTCAGCTCCCCAAAGGGCAGATTTGATAAGTTGCTATCAGTATGGAATGCTTTGCACTATAATAACAAAAAGAAAAAAAATCCTAACACCAGCTGAGCACACTGGTGCCTGCCTGTAATCCCAGTGACTGGGGAGGCTGAGGCAGGAGGACGGCAAGTAAAGGGCCAGCCTCAATAACTTTGCAAACCTTGTATCTGTCTCAAAATAAAAAAATAAAAGAGGCGGTAGTGGCTGGGGGTGTAGCTGAGTGAGGAAACACCTGTGGTTCAATCCTCAGTACCAAAAAAAACAAAAAAGGTACCAGGAAGAAATGCAATTTGTGCTTATTTTTAAAACTCCAGAAGAAGGTGGTCTAGGAACTTTTAGTGGCCCAGGTGAGTCTAAACTCGGGCAGCAAAACCCAGACCAGTCTGTAGGCAACACTTCCAGGTCTCAACAGCTAAATGAAAGTGAAAGAAATGAAGGAGCTGCCTATAGGTAAATGACACTTAAAAGCTGACGAAAGCTTTTGTAATGACTGAGAAGAAATCATGCTGTTTAATAGTGGTAAGGATTGCCTAAGACGCCATGGGTGTTTTCTTTTATTGAGTGAGGACAGAAAGAAAAACAAGTTTGTAGTTTTCAAACCCCAGCGAAATCACAAAACCTGGGCAGCCCTGCTTCTAAAACTAACTCTGGTCCAAGGAAGACCTTCCCGCCTTGGACAAAGAATATTAGTGAGCCAGGGTAACAGTGCTTGCCTGTAATTCCAGCAATTTGGGAGGCTGAGGCAGGAGGATCTCAAATTCAAGGTGGTCCTGGGGAACTTAGTGAGACTGTCTCAAAATAAAAAGGGCTGGGAATGGAGCTCAGTGGTAGAGAGTCCCTGGGTTCAATCCCCAGTGAAACTGTATCCCAAAGAAATAATGATTGCATTTATCAAGATAAAAAGATATTCCTGGGCAGCAGGCGTGGTTCTTTGGAACAGGCAAAAAAATTAACCCTAAACAGAATTAGAAATAGGATTAAATTGGAGTCTTTCTGGAGTCTGTACCCATCACACAGAAACGATTAGTTATTTGCTAAATTAATTAATTCTTTATATGCTATCAGCTTCATATTGAAACAGTTCTTGAATTTCCTGACAGTGAGAATAAAATCTTTCTCAAACTGAAGGCAGATGCCAAGGAAATTAAGACTGACATTCTCCAGCTAAGCAAAGCCTTGCTAAAGCTAATATGTCTATCATTTAGCTTTTGTGTCTGTAAATCGTAACCACTTCTGTGGTCCCAGGAGAAGCAACCTACTGCTTCTCTTCAGTTTGATCAAAGTGTGTGAAATTCCTTTTTCCATCGTTTGCCTATGTCTCATGCTGGGGGGCAGCTGACCGAATTCCACCACCCAGGATCCCTGGGCTAGGCTGCCGGTAACAGCAAGAAATACAAGCAGTCATCAAGAAGTCATTTTTAATTTCAGAGGGGTCCATTTCAATTTCCTGGAGCCCGAACTCTGGTTCTCCTGAATTCCCGGGGCATCATTGTGTCCTCGACCGAGCACCTAACCCTTCTAGGGCACATCCCTTGAGCAACCCAGCCTCTTGCTGTTCACTAAACCTTCTGCAGAACCAGGGCTTCCTTTGACATTGCCTAAGGAACCTGGTGACCTGAGTCTTGTGTCCACTCCCAAACTCTGCCCAGTTCACCCTCTTGTGGTACAGAAGCTGGAAAGATGTTTAAAACAATAACTTCCCCCTCCCACCAAAATCACTAATGCTTAATTGCCAAGTGACTTTCAGTCCCTGTGTTAAAACATATTAACTGAAAAATTGAAGTAAAGTAAAGCCAGAGATGGGCAGATACCTACCATTCAAAAGAGAGCTTGTTACTTGCCGTTCCTGGGGTGGGGCCGGGGTCATGCAGTAGGAGTCCTGGACCAGCAGAGGGAACAACGGGCCTCAACCTTCATTGAAATGTCCACAGGAAGGAACAGATGCAGCAGGTTTAGGATTGGCTGGTTTGAATAATGTCAGCAAGCTCTGGCCATGAGGGCTGCACCTAGTAGTCTGGTACCTAACCCTGGGGTGATAGGGCAGGTGGAGAGGGTGAGCCCCACAGAGGAGGTGTGGGGTGCAGCCTGGGAAACAGAAAAGCAGAGTTGTAGGCAAATTGCTTACTATCTCTAGGAATTAACTAACCTTGAGGGCCCCTGCAATGAGCGCTTCCAGGGCCAGCAAATCCCT
This sequence comes from Glaucomys volans, assembly GCA_020662805.1. Lineage (NCBI taxonomy): Eukaryota > Metazoa > Chordata > Mammalia > Rodentia > Sciuridae > Glaucomys > Glaucomys volans. The sequence goes on along the minus strand of JAJEJO010005508.1, from coordinate 82,437 downwards.
AGCCTCAGAGCAGCAGAATGCAGGAAATTAAAAAGACACAATTCATACACCAACTTGGCTTTTCTGCTACATTTGATCTACCTTGTATCGCACTTGCTGCAACTTGTTAACACCTGTGGGTCCTCTCCCAGCACCCTGCCCATCCCTTCTTTCTGGTTTCTAAGCCCATGCCATCTGGTTAGGGAGGCTTCTCATGCTGCACTGACTGTGAGGACCCACCACTTCAGCTGGTCATCCCCCCATCTGTCCTGACCTCAAGACCTTATAGGCAACTTCTCGTGGGGTGTCTGCACCTGGGTATCTCATTTGGAACCTTAGCAAATCCTAAAGCACATTGATCATCTCTGTCACCAGATGCCTCCCTTCTCTCCCCTCCCCTCCTCCTCCTCTGCTGATATTTTGTGAGCGAGCACCACAGTTCATCTGGGACCCAGGCCAGGATCCTGGGAGTCATGCAATCCCTCTCTCTCTTTTCAAAAAGTAATCAAGACTTTTAAAATATTTCCTGCCTGTCACCTCTTCGCCATACCCACTCCAATTAATTAACAAGTAATTAAATAATCATCAATCATTAATAATTGATTGACAATAATGCACGAATTATCCATTGCTGCTCTTCCTCTCTAACTTGTATTTTTGCAGTAAGTTCTGGACCAGTCAAATTCCAAACAGGAGACAGAAAACACACCAGGTACTTTAACAGAGAATTTACTACGTGGAACTTAATATCGGAATTGCTATGGACATCATGACACATGCCTGTAAGCTCAGTGGCTCAGAAGGCTGAGGCAGGAAGATCACAAGTTTGAGGCCAGCCTTGGCAACTTAATAAGGCTCTTAGCAACTTATTGAGACCCTGTCTCAAATAAAAAATACAAAGGACTGGGAATGTGGCTCAGTGGTAAGGGGCCCATGGGTTCAATCCCCAGTACCCGCCCCCAAAATAAAAGTTGTTATCTAGATCATTGGAAGGGCCACAAGAGAACACCAAGTGGAGCCAGGTGTGGTGGCGCACACCTGTAATCCCACCAGTTCCAGAGGCTGAGGCAGGAGGATCACGAGCTCAAAGTCAGCTTCAGCAACTTAGCAAGGCCCCTAGCAACTTGGCAAGACCCTGTCTCTAAATAAAATATTAAAAAGTTGGGGATGTGGCTCAGTGGTTAAACACCCCTGGGTTCAATCCCCAATATGAAAAAAAGATGAAATTTCAACTTTTTATGCAACATAAGAGACTCTTCAAAGTTACCTTCACTTCCAGTCCAGTCTTGTCTCCTCTACTGAACTTTGTTTTCCAGAAATCTATAAATCCTTGGATTTCCTAAAGGAAATCTTACTGTCAAGTTTCCGTGCTTTGGTCACACTAGTCTCTCACCTGGTTGAAAGGCTAAAAGGTCAGGATTTGTGCTTTCCCTTTAGGAATGAAAGCTAATTTCCAGTTAGTAAAATGTTAGCTGAATTTGAAGGTCAAAGAAAATCTCAAAACAAATGTATTTTTGAATTATACCATATTTACTGTTCTTAAGCTTCTGACACCCAAGGAGAAAAAAGATAAGAATGCTTCCAGTGCTAATGAAATGTGTGAGTTTTTCTTTCCTGTTAAAGATATTTATACTTGAAATCTTCTTAAGGCTTGAAACAGCTTTAACTGAATTCCATAAGTGAAAAGCAATGGTTGGTTGGAAACTAGAGATGATTTATAAAATCATATCAGAGGATAAAGAAATTCTGCAGTAGTTTACTAAGCTTTTTCTTAAATTCAAAGGCTATCAAGTTTTTGTAGTTCTGTAGGTTAAGTGAGTGATTTGGGCTTTTCTTTTACTTTAACACTTTTCTGTTTTAATCAAGTGATTTTAGACAAGTCTTGATTTATTTTCTCCAGCATGCATTCCTTTGAGAAATGCAATCTAATGCAACACTGGATTCTTTCTGGAACATACTGAATCCAGTGGGTGGATTACAATTGTTTGCATGACTCTCTTTCCAATATGCTGAACTTGTCTTTGGGCAGAAATTGTGGCTTTTGATCTTTAGACTTCATATTTTTAGCATAATATCTTTCCTAGCATATAACTGTGATTTTCTGCTGCTATAACAAAATAACTGAGGCAGAGTACTTATTAAAAGTTGGTTTAGGGTTGGGATTATAACTCAGAGGTACAGTGCTTGCCTAGCATGCATAAGGCCCTGGGTTCAATCCCTGGCAAGTACACACACACACACACACACACACACACGTTTATTAGTTTGGCTTTTGGAGGCTGAAAGTCCAAGACCAATCAGCCCCATATGTTTGGTCTCTGCTGAGGCCCCCTCAGCTGCATCACAGCATGACAGATAGCATTATAGCTGAGCATACATGAGAGGGACAGACCACATGATGAGAGAGAAACCAGAGTGATCCAGGACTCAGGCTTGCTCTTTTTAAAAATCTACTCTCAGAGGAGCTCACCAGGATCCTGTGAGACCTATACTAATCTCTTCCAAAGGCCCTGTCACCACGACCTAGTTACCTCCTGGTTGGCCCCACCTCTTAAAGGCCCTACCACCTCAACACTGTCACACTGTGGACCAAGCTTTGAGCCCATGAACCTTGGGAGAACAAACCACATCCAAAACATAGCACCTAGAGTGGACATGCCTCATATCTTCACTATTAGTCTTGTATTTGTTGAATTAATAAATGTAGCAACATTTTTAATAACATCAAGTTCACATAGACACATAGGATAGAAGAATGGCTAGGACAAGGGGAAATGAGGAGATGTTGGTCCCACTTGCAATTTTAAGACAAATTAGCTGTGGCAGGGGATGTAGCTCAGTGATAGAGTGCTTTCCTAGCAGGTGTAAGGCCCTGGGTTCAATCCCCAGCACTGAAAAAGATTTTTAAAATAAAGATTTAAAAAAGATCAATCAGCTGTGCAATCTAATGAACAACTTGGTGAGTATAGTTAATAATAATGTTTTTTATAGTTGAAATTTCCTAAGGAAGATCCACATGCCACAAAAACATAACTGTGAGGTGAGGGGTGTGTTAATTAGCTTGCAATAATCATTTCATGAAATATATTCATATAAAAACTGACACTGTATATTCCCACTGTTAGGGATGGTGAGAACAGTTACCCACCTCATCCATAGCAGTGAGAACTAATTGAAATGATGAGCATTAAGTCCTGAACATATTGATTGAAACTTCAGGCAGAACTTTTTTTTTTTTGTACTGGGGATTGAACTCAGGGGCACTAAACCACTGAGCCACATCCCCAGCCCTATTTTGTATTTTATTTAAAGACAGGGTCTCACTGAGTTGCTTAGGACCTCACTAAGTTGCTGAGGCTGACTTTGAACTCGCGATCCTCCTGCCTCAGCCTCCCAAGTGCTGGGATTACAGGCATGCGCCACCACACCCAGCTTCAGAACTTTAATGTTGACTGCTCAAGTTATTTTCTTCAAAATGTGGTGAATGGCACTTGCTTCATAGTGTCATTTGAAGGATGAAAAGGTATACTATGTTCAGTGACTAGCAATGATCTGGCACAAAGCAAGCACTTGCTTAGTAAATCCCTCGCTTCACACTCCTGCTGGCCTCCTTTAGCTGTTCAGGGGCAGCTCATTCCCCCAAAACACACCCAGCTGACCAGTAAGCTCCGCTACATCTTGTGTTTCCCAGAAACTAGGATCTTCTTCAAAAGAAAATTCAGTGGTCCCGTCAGGAACACTAAGAGCCACTCATCCAGCACCCTCCATCTTTCATTTACTGCGAAGTCATTAGACAACCCAGAGTAACATTCCTAGGCCTTAGGTCATACTACATGGGCAGGAGCTAATCAGTGGAGCTGAGGGCTAACCTTGGGCTCCTTAATACCAAATGCTACTCAAAGCACATGCAAGGCAAGCCTGCCACTCTGCTTTTGCAGTCAGATGCTCAGGCCATGAGCTGCAGTCCTACTTCCCTCATTACCCTCCCAAAGCATGCAGCTGCAAGAGCATGCGACTTTGCAGGGCCTTCCTCAAAATTTCTATGGTTTGGATAGTGTTATGACTTGCATGAGGTTTGACCCCCAAGGGTTCGCATGCTGGAAGCTTGATCCTCAGGGTACTGATGTTGAGAGGTGGGGGAACTTTAAGAGGTGGAGCCTAGAGGGAGGTCCTTAGATCATTGGGGGCATCACCCTTGGAAGACATGAGTAGTTCTCATGGGACCCCATTTAGTTCTCAAAGAAGGTTGTTATAAAAGAGTGAATGAAGGGTTATGGAAATTAATATTCCCATAAGATAACTCCCCAAGAAAAAGGACAGTGTGGCTTGAGAAGTGGGAAAAGAAATTGGCGGAACATTAAACATCTCCCAGTGCATTCCTGAAACAACGAGCCCTAAAGGAAAAGGGCAGATATGGAATGCTAGGCCCTAAAGCTTGACCTTCCCCATGTCAACCTAGTCCTGAATGACATTGGGCAAGATTTGAACACTCATCCTTCGGGGTCTGGTTTTAACCTGCACAGCTAGCCTCTGATGGTGGAAACTGCACATACACAATGATTACATCTTCCTCCTCATACCCTATAAAACCAAAATCCCCCCTGTAACTGAGGGACATTTTCCCATCTGGAAAGTGGACCCGAATGATGCCTAAATCTGCGAAGGAATAAAGGCTTCTCTGAATCCATCGAGGTCTGCCTCCCGTCCTTTTGTGCTTACAGTGAACCCCTCTCTGCTTCTCACTGTGGCTTCCTGTTTCACCATGTGATCTCTCTCCCACAGAAGCCCCACAATTGTGATGCCATCTGCCATGAGGTCCTCGTTAGAGCTTGTCCAATACCAGTGCCATGCCTGTGAACCTCCAGAACATGAGAAAAATAAACCTATTTTCTTTATAAGTTCCCCAGCTTCAGGTATTTTATTATAGCAACAGAAAACAAACTAAGACAATAGTAAAGCACAGATCACCTTCTGCGGCCATGGATTAGCACAGTCACTGGAGGGAAGCTGAAAATTCTTGGAAACTTAGCAGGAACATGGACCACACTACCTTGTGGCCAGCTCATTTGTTATAAAATGTTAAGTTTGCTCCTTGGCAAAGACAGAGACTAAGGAAAGAGAAATTCCTGGGTGACAGGATAGTCACCTTGCTACAAACACACGTAAGCTACAATATTAGTTAGCAACGGCTACTGTAACAAAGTGCCACAGACAGTGGCTTCAACAACAGAAATGTTTTGTCTCACAGTTCTGGAAGCCAGAACTCCAAAATCAAGATGTCAGCAGGTTACTCCTGAGGGCTAAAAGTGAAGGATGTGTCCCAGAACTCTCTCCTTGGCCATCTTCTTCCAGTATCTCCTCACATTGTCTGTGTCCAAATTTCCTCTTCTTATAAAGACTCCAGGCATTGGATGAGGGCCCACTCTACTGACTTCATTTTAACTTTAACACCTGTAAAGACCCTGTCTCCAAGTACTGATTTAAATTCTAAGGTACTGGGGTTAGGATGTCACACATGAATTTGGGGCAGCAGGTGGGGGACACAGTTCCACCCCTACCAGTCACGTTGGCCATTCACAGTAATTAGAGATGTCAGTCCCCTCTGGTAACTGCGAGCTCTAGTTCTCCATCCCATATCTTCATTCCTGGACGCAGGCTGATGGGCAGCCTGAAACACTGCCCAGCTCCTGGCAGAGAGAAGGGAGACCTGGGTGACCTCCAGCAGCCTCTTGAAGCCTCAGCTGAGAAGCAATGCAGGTGGCTCGCGTCCACAGTTCATTAAGTTCAGCAGATCAGAGGACCAACTCTGCTGTCAGTGGGGAAACTTCCTGGAGGGACAGCAAATATTGTGGACAGCAAGACAGTGCTCTGCACCTCGGCACCCCAAAGCCATTTCCAGATATTTTTTATTCCTCTGTGGCGACCCACCCTTAGAGGAGAGTACACGAGTAAACTTCCAAGAAAGCTCGGTTCAGCGGGGCCTCTGCTTGCTGTCAGCCGAGGCCACTGTCCTTTTGCTCCTCAGTCCAGCCTCACGGAGCTTCTTCAGGCACTCACTTGCCTTAGGGCTTTCACAGCACAACTCTGCAAACCCCCGTGCCCCAAACTTCAATCGACTTGGGCATCCTGTCGATTCTTCAGTTCACGTGCATCCACAGCGCCCTCTACTGCCGCCTCTGAAGCACAGCGCGGGTGGGCCCACCCAGACTTCAAACCGAGAAAAGGAGGCCGGGGTGGGGGTGGGGGGTGTTATTTCCTGCCAATATAGCAAACCTGCCTGGCAAAGCTTGTATATATACATCCGGTTTACGATGCTGGGGATCAAACCCAGGACGTCATGCATCCTAAGTATACCTTCTACCACTGACCTATACACTCAGTCCCCAGGATATTTTTTTTAAAGGTAAGTGCAATGGCCCATGCCTGTGATCCCAGTGACTTGGGGGGCTGAGAAGGAGGATGGCAATTTCAATGCCAACCTGGCAATTTAGCAAGACCCTGACTCAAAATAAAAAATAAAAAGGGCCGGGTAAAGACCCCTGAACTCAATCTCCAGCACAAAAAAAAAAAAAAAAAAATTTTTTAAGGAGAAAATGAATCTATTATGAAAAGACTGGGGGAAGGAAATAATAGCAGTTCATAGATTCAATGATTAATAATTAATAGATAATCAGCATTGATTAATAATTTATCAATGGATGTGATAATTATTCATAATTACTAAATCAGCTTTCCAGATGTTTTATTCTGCTTGGGTTGCTATAACAAAATGCCTTAGAGTGGGTAATTTATAAAAAATAGAAATTGATTGCTCACAGTTCTGGAGGTTGGGAAGTCCAAGATCAAGGTTCTCACAGATTTGGTATCTGGCCAGTGGCCATTCCTCATGAATGGCACCTTCTACGTGTCCTACCACACTGTAAGGGAAAGTCAGCTCTGGGGGCCTCTTTATGAGGGTATTAATCCCTCCCATCAGAACAGGGCCCTCAAGACCTGAGAACCTCCCAAACCCCCCCCAACACTATGGCCTTGGTGCCTAAGTTTCAAGATAGGAATGTGGGGGGACAAAAACATGTAGACCATAGATAGCACTGGTTTAATAAAAAGAGGCAGAGGAGGTTTGGAAGCCCAGACACCTGCACCACCCCTGGATCACCATCAGTCCTCAGTCCTCTGACATGTTCCCTGCCTGCATTGCCCCTCGTGTTTCTGAAGACCATGATGAAGCTTGCTCAGGGCTGGGTGGTGGCTCAGTGGTAGAGTGCCTGCCTAGCACGTGCCAGGTCATGGGTTCAAGCCGCAGAACCACAAGAAAGAAAATTAATAATGATGCCTTGTTCCTCATGCCAGCTGGCTGGAGGCATCCTCCTGCCTGAATGTTCCTCTCCTCGGGCCCTCCCAACTCCTCTGTTCTCACCTCTCCCCCATCGTTCTTCTCCTGCCTGTGCACACCCTAGCGACTCCTTGCAGCTAACCTGCCCCAAGACTCCCACGTCATCTTTGCCTAGACATCTGCACGTCTGGAGCTTCAGCAGGACACTGCATGTCCTCAGACTCATTCCTGAGTAGAAAAACTGGAAGCCTGCAGAGACAAGTGGCCTGAGGATGTATCAGTGACACAGTGAGGCCTGCGCTCCTTCAGTCTGTCCATCAAACCAGGATGCACACTGGGTGTGATGTGGACAGCCCTGGAAACGTCTCCCCCACCCACCCCTGTGGCACCCCCGTTTGCCCCTCTAGGTTAAACTGGTGTCTGAAATTACAGTCCTGAAGACCAGATTCATGTGCTCAGGCTGCAGTAACAAAGTTCCACTGGCTGGGTGGCTTCAGCAACTGGAATATATTTTTCTCACTATTCTTTTTTTGTTGTTGTTGATGAACCTTTATTTTATTCATTTATTTATATGTGGTGCTGAGAATTGAACTCAGCACCTCACACTTGCTAGGCAGGTGCTCTATCACTGAGCCACAACCCCAGCCCCTTTTTCTCACTATTCTGAAGTCCAAGATCAAGGCTTTTGTTGTCTTATGAAGCCCCTCACAAGGCCTTTTCTCTGTGTGAACACATCCCTGGTATCTGTGTATTTAAATGTCGTGTGTGTGTATTTGTGCACACATGTGCACTGGGGATGGAACTGAGGGCCTCATGCATGCTAGGCAAGTGCTCTGAGCTACACCCCAACCTCAAATTTCCTCTTTTATAAGGACACCAGTCAGATTGGATTAGAGCCCAATCTAACAGCCTTATATTCACTTAATCGCCCCTTTAATGGCTCTAGATCCAAACAGTCATGTTCTGGGGTGCTGGACGTTAGGGCTTCAATGTTTAATGGGGAGGCACAGAATTAATCTCATGGCAAGAATCCACTGGATAAGGTATGACCAGTCCCTTCGGGTTCTCAGAATAACAGCAAAAACTATTGGATGGGTGAGTGAATGAGTATGTTGTCCCATGAAAACCAGGGGTAGGATTCAATGAAGGTTTAAGTGAATAGGGACAATTACTTATGTGTCCACTAGCTTTCTGATTCAATCACAGAGAACAGGTAAAGCTGGAGGGCGCTGACACCTGGATCCTTCCTTTTGGCTGAGCCACTGCTGAAGGAGACACAGGATACTTTAGAGAGAGCCAGAAAAGAAAGAAAGCAGAAGGGTTCTCACATGTGTGCACAAACACACACACACACACACACACACACACACACACGACATTTAAATATGAATGTGAGAATATTTAAATATTTAAATATGAATATGAGATAGGAATTCATATCTCAAAGCAGCCTCCATCCTGGAAGAACTTTTATGCTTCATAACTAATCCTGCCATGTTCTCTGTGTCATAGGATTTTTGTATGTTTGGGCAGAGGTAGGGTTTACACTGTCTCCTGGGTGCACAGTAAGAATAAATGAAGTATGGGCTACGAGTCCAAGGATCAAATATCAGGAAAGCCAAAGGAAATACAGTCATGTGTTACTTAGCAGTGGGGATATGTTCTGAGATCTGCATTGTAAGGCAATGTTGTTGTGTGAGCACATAGCAAGCACTGACACAGAACTAGATGGTATAGCCCACCACCCGACAGGCTTCATGGTGGCCTGGTGCTCCCAGGTCACAAACCTGTAGAGCATGTCACTATACTGAACACTGTAGGCAATTATAACACAGTGGCATTTATTTGTTTGGCAATATAGCCAAACAAAGAAAAGATACTGTAAAAAGAGAGCATAAAAGACTTAAAAGTGGTGTACCTGTCTAGGCCCTTACGATGAATAGGGATTTAACCCAGGGACAGTGGGATTGATCCCCAGTACCCCAGCAAAATCCTCTGATTTTTGTGAAAGGGAGGACAAGGATGGCTTGGCATTAACAAATTAAAGTAGAAAACCTATCTGATCACATCAATCACTACATACAAAGCATTTAACAAAATTCAACATTATCTTTAAAAAAAACTCATAGCAAATTAGTAATAGAAGATGATAAATTAGATACAGGACTTCTAGAAATCTACTGGAAATATCCCACTTAATAGGGAAATCTTAGGATCATTCCTTTAAAAGTCAAAAATAAGACAAGGATTGCCCATTAACACTACTGTCATTGAACACTGTATTAGAAATCCAACCCAAAGGGAGAGGGGGATAAGAAATTGAGTTACAAGGATTGAAAACACTGAACTGCATTTTATTTTTTTATTCATTCATTCATTCATTCATTCATTCATTCCAACAACAGTATTATTGAGCTAGAACAGTGAATTATCTGTGAAGCTATTCTAGAACAAGTGAATTCAACAAAGTAGTCAGATCCTTGATCCACATTTTAAAAAATTAACAGAACCAGGCACCAGGGTGCACATCTGTAAATCACAGTGACTCAGGAGGCTGAGGCAGGAGGATCACAAGTTCAAGGCCAGCTTCTGCAACTTAGTGAGCCCCTGCCTCAAAATAAAAAATAAAAAAGGCTGGGGTGTAGCTCAGAGATAGAGCATCTCTGGAGTTAATGCCCAGTACTGCAAAAATAAATAAACAGTCAAAAATAGAAATAAACTCTCAGTCATAAATAAATTGAAACAATGAAATCTCAGTGAATGAACTGACAGAAGCATGTTCAAAATATTCTGACAGGAAACTGTGCCCGTGTCCAAGGATGACTCAATAGTGCAAAGATAAAAATTCTCCTCAAATTAATAACTTGCTCATTACAATCTCAGTCAAAATTCAAAAGGTTTTCTGTAGAAATGGACAAATTCCATCCCACTCCTCCCCATTTCCATTGCAGGATCCACCCAGGTTTAGAACCAAGCGAGGTCCCTTTCCTCACCCAAGTCTAGGCTCCTTCTTGGAGAAAACCTCTAACTAAGAGAGCAGCTGAACCCAAGCCCATTGGTTAATCTGCAATTTTCTCCAGAAAATTAACATTTTGAAGCAATGGGGAATGGGCAGGCTTTCTCACAGGTAAAGGGAATGTCTTAGTAATGAAAGACCTTCTTTCATGAGTCTTCCAGAAGTTCAGTGACTTGTTCAAGATCTATAAACTTATAAGGGGCAAAATTATAAAATAGATTTTGTGAAATTGCAAATCTATGAAAATGTCTTCCACAGTGGTTGCTTTAGTGGTTTTAAAAACAACTATACTTGCCACCATATTATGCCAGTAGGCAAAGCTATAAATGCAGATGAAGAAACTGCCAAGGCTATTTCTCCTATATTAAAACAAAATTAATTAAGAAGATTACACCTTGAATCAAATTTTGAATTTTGATGCAAAGATTCTTCATCAAAAGTTACTCTCTCCAGGGCTGGGGTTGTGGCTCAGTGGTAGAGGGCTTGCCTAGCAGGTGAGGCACTGGGTTCAATCCTCAGCACGACATAAAATTAAATAAATAAAATAAAGTTTAAAAATTACTTGAAAAAAATTACTCTCTCCAAACCAACATCTCCAAGGAAGAAGCAAAAGCCTTTAAAACTGCAGTGTTCCTGAGAGCAAATGCCTGAGGAAATTCAATTGTACTAACATTTCTATTAGGGTCTTTATTAGTTTTGTGGCAAAGTTTATAAAATTGCATATGTTTTGAGCAAGCTGTCCATAAGCATTTTCCCCCTAAGTCTTGTTATTTTTAGTGTACTGGTTTTGCAGAACTCCAGATTACTTAAAAAACATACATATATCAGGTTATAGAATAAATGCCTGTAGTCAAAATGAAGCCAGGCCTCTCTCTGCCAACAATCGTTCCTGATAGGTCCTGAGTTTCCCTCAGAGGTAGCCAGAGAGCTAGGTATCCTCCAACTTCATCTGAGTGAAACAACTGCCTATGAAGCTATGGGGGCAGTTCTCTGCAATTTGGGCGCCAAAACCCCTTATAATTCCTTGCTTCTCTCCTCTGCCCTGATCTCCAGGCCATTTAGAAAAGGACAACTAAAAAAACCCAGAATTTCTCTCCTTAGGAGATTACAGAATTTGAACAAGTCACTGAACCTCTGCATGACTATCTTCTCATTCTTTAAATGGGAAGGCACTGTTTAAAAAATCATGGTGGTTGTGACAGGCGGTACCTTTGATTTTTGCTTTGCCATTTATAACCTTGGACAAGTGACTTCACTTCTCTGTGAGGCATCTGTAAAATGGGGCTCTTCGTGAAGATTTAATGATACCATCTGCACAAAGGACTTAGCACAAAATGCACATTACCCACCCACTCACCCCACCCCAGGCCTTCGGAGGCAGAAGAACCCAGAGCTAGGGAAGGAAGCAGATGTGGCTGTGACATTCCCAGGGACAGAAGCCCATCGACCAGCCCGGTCTTTCCCGAGGAGGCCCAGCCACTGACGGGCCCCCTGGCTTGCTCGAGCCACCATCCAGCTCCCCGAAGCCCGCGGTTTGGGGGCCGCCTCCGGCAGCACCCGGTCGCGAAGGCGGACTTCACTTCCCAGCGTGCAGCTCCGGTCGGGGGTCCCCAGGGACCGTCCCTCGCGGGGACCTTGTCCAGGCTGCGTTCGGGGACCCGGGCAGTAACCGCCGTTCGCGCAGCTCCTTACTGCGCTCTGCTAAGTGAGCGGTCACCGCCTACCCCACCCCGGGCCTGGGCCCCGCAGGGTGTGTCCCCGCGCTGGTCCCCTCCCGACGCCCAGCCCGCGCGGCCGGAGGGAGCGCTCGAAGCCCGGCTCATCTCCGGCGGGGTGCCCGGGTAGCCGAGGGCGTTAGCGGGCTCCGGGGCGGGGATGCGCCCGGTGGCCGTGCGGCCCGGGACTACAACTCCCAGGCGGCACCGCGGCGGCGGCGGCGGCGGCGGCGACACGTCACTCCGGCACCGCCGGCGGCCCCGGGAAGCGGTGCGGGCGGGGGCAGGGGCTGGGGCCGACCGGGAGCCCGGTGCCGAGGATGGGGGCCGCCCGACCGCCCCGCGCGTGAGGAGGCCGAGGGGCGCGCCACCCCGGCCCGGGGCGGCCGCCCCCGGGCCCCGCCACCCCCGCCCGGCCCGGCGGTCGTGGCCCGGGATGCGGAGCCGGGGGCCGCCGGTGGAGCTGCGCGGGGTGAGAGGCGCGAGGAGGGGTGGCCGCCTGCTGCCCTCACCCTCGGCCCCCACCGGCGGGCCCCGGCGGGATCTCGGAGCCGCGCGGCCAGGCCCTCGAAGCGCCCTGACATCCGAGGGGGACAGGTGAACCTGCTGCCCCGCTCCGCCCGGACCACCGATTCCGAGGGGACGACCCTGCCCGTTTAAAGCGGTTCCTTCCTGCTCCAGCGGAGGCCCTCCCCCAGCCATGGCCCCCAGGAGCCCCCTCGGACCCGCAGGGACTGACCCCCATCTCGGCCGCCGGGGCCCGCCCTCTGCATCCCGCGGGCAGCCAGTGTGAAGCGGCCTCCCGCAGCCCCCGGCCCCTCCCCCATGGAGGAGGAGGAGGGGGCGGCGGCCAAGGAGTGGGGCACGACCCCCGCGGGGCCCGTCTGGACCGCTGTGTTCGACTACGAGGCGGTGGGCGACGAGGAGCTGACCCTGCGGAGGGGCGACCGCGTCCAGGTGCTTTCCCAGGACTGTGCGGTGTCTGGCGATGAGGGCTGGTGGACCGGGCAGCTGCCCAGTGGCCGTGTGGGCGTCTTCCCCAGCAACTACGTGGCCCCTGCTGCACCCGCCGCGCCCGTGGGCCTCCAGCTGCCCCAGGAGATCCCCTTCCACGAGCTGCAGCTGGAGGAGATCATCGGTGTGGGGGGCTTTGGCAAGGTCTATCGGGCCCTATGGCATGGGGAGGAGGTAGCAGTCAAGGCCGCCCGGCTGGACCCTGAGCGGGACCCGGCAGTGACAGCGGAGCAGGTGCGCCAGGAGGCCCGGCTCTTTGGAGCCCTGCAGCACCCCAACATCATTGCCCTGAGGGGCGCCTGCCTGAGCCCCCCACACCTCTGCCTGGTGATGGAGTATGCCCGGGGAGGCGCACTGAGCAGGGTGCTGGCAGGTCGTCGGGTGCCCCCTCATGTGCTGGTCAACTGGGCTGTGCAGGTGGCCCGGGGCATGAACTACTTACACAATGATGCCCCTGTGCCCATCATCCACCGGGACCTCAAGTCCATCAACAGTAAGTGGTATCCTCTCCCCAAAACCCTTCCACAAAACCTTGCAGGGCAAGCCTAGATGGCGGGAAACAGGGCAAGGGACACCAGATGGCACTGTGCGTGGGGGAAGGGGCAGCAGCAGTATACCTTCAGGGCCAGGTGAGGCAGGCCTTATCTCTATTAAGAGAGAAAAAAGATTCAGAAAGGCAGCGGAAGGACTATTCTGCTTCCCAGGTTACAGCCACAGTAGTCAATGAATAAGTATCCATGAACATGGGGACAGGACCTTCCTTCCTTGTGGCAAACAGGACAGATGCAATGCTTGCCCTCTTGGCACACACCATCCAGTCATCATGCCAGAGTGCACCTGGCAGAAACAAAAAGAACCAAGCCTACCTGGAGTCAGATTTTTTCCAGCCTGGCACTACTGCCATTTGTGTCTGGATCGCTGTGAGGACTGTCCTGTGGATTTAGGTTGTTTAACAGTATCCTTGGTCTTTGCCTACTAGAGGCCATCAGCATTCCCTGTCCCCAGCTATAACAACCAAAAATGTCTCCATATATTGCCATACATCTCCTGTGGGGCAAAATTGCCCCCAGGTGAGAACCACTTCCTGTATTCCTGCTAGGCCTCTGATGCAAAAAATGAGAGAGGAAGAAAATGGATGTGCCTTATATAAAAGCTTCCAGGCTGCTGGCCTAGAACACATTCTCCAATGTTGATTGGTTGGTTGAATCAATAATGGGTCCATCTTGGGGCATCAGCAAATATTAGTTGAGCATTTATTACTTTAGGATCCCAAGGAACTGACAATATTCATAAACTACACATTTCATTCATTCATTCCACAGATTGTTCTGGAATGCTATGTGCCAGATGCTATCCTAGGGATACAGCAGGGGGGAAAAACCTACCTACCTAACTCTTCCATTCTTGTAGTGCCCCATCTACTCCATTTCATATTTTTATTCACATCTTCATTCTTTCACTTGGTATTTTAAACGCCAGATTGTGTACTGAGCAAGCGATCCCCAGTAAATGAAGCCAGCCTGTTCCCTGCCCTCACATGGCTCACACTTAAGCCATGAAAGTGAGGGTTCCCCATTTTCCCTCAATGTTCCCATCTCATCTATTCCTGATTTCTGTTAGTTCTCCACCTCCAAATTTGTTTGAATCTATACCACTATTTTTATGTTTGTTGTCTATAAGTCCCTAGAGTCGAGGGGCTGAGTCATCCTCACCTCCCAAGCCTGGCATTTGTATATTCAGCAGAGAGCTACCTAGTATCCCTAACATACTCAGGCCATGCCTGGGCTGGGGGGCTGAGCAAGGCAGATGCAGGTGGTCCTTGTCTTCACAAATGCCTACACTCCAACTCCTCTCAAGTGTTGGGTAGCCGTAGGTGGACCCATCCTGCACCCTCCTCTTGAAGGCTGGGGCTTCTTCATGGTCCTTGCCCACTCCCACCTATTCACAGCACTCCCATGCCCCAATGGTTTCTGTAGCCAAAGCAACCTGGGCGAAGGTGGGCGGAGCTCTTAAGGCTAGGGCTTCCTCCAGGGAAAATGGGACTGCACCATGCCCGAGACAGCACAGGGCGGCCATGGCACTATTTGCTCATGGGAGCTCTTCATCTGGTGTCATCTGTTCACTCATTTAATAATTCTTAAGCACCTACTATGTGCCAGGCACTGTTCTCAACCCTGGGATTACAGAAGTGAGCAAGGCAGGATCTGTGCCCCTTCCCAGGATGGAACTTACATTCTAGTAAAGAGAAATAGATGACAGATAAACACATCGGCAGGTGGGTGAAAGGATGGTAGATACCCAACTGTCAGAGAGTACCAGGGAAGTAAACAGATGAAGGGTGAGGCGGAGGGAATTCTTTAGATCAGGTGGTCAGAAAAGGCCATGTTTGAGCAGAGATCTGAACAAAAAGGACCCAGCCTTATGAAGATCAGGCAGAATGTCCTGGGATGGAAAAAATTGCCTTGGTGGAGAAATAGCAAGCCCAGAACAGAAGTTGATGCAAAGGTCGGGGGTAGATAAGATCAGAATGGCAGGCAGGGGCCAGGTCACAGGCACCAGGCCTTGGTGCCATGCTGGGGACCTTGGCTATTTTATTCCATATAGCAGAAGTCGTTAGAGGGTTTTAAGCAGGGGGTGATGTGGTCAGATATAGATTTTTAAAGAGGACTTGTTTAGGGCCAGCCTGAGATGCAGAAATCAAGTGTTAGTCCAGGAGGCATTCCCTCTGTCACAGGGCTTCACAAACAGGAGACATGGGAAGCAAAGAAGGGAGGCCATTTCTACCGTATACTGTTGGCCAAGTGACTTCTCCTAAGCCTCAGTTGGCTAGTCAATAAAAACAAGTTGCTTGTGAGTTGATTCATATAAAGGACTTAGCCTAGTGCAAACAGTAGCCATGACTTAGTGTTGTTAGTAATAATCCTAGGTAGTGGGTCAGCTGGAACCATTCAACTTTCTTGGGTTTATATCAGCCAGATTTTGTCACAATGCTGCTGCGTAACAAACCACCCCAAAAACTTAGTGTCTTAAAACAACCATCCCTTGTTACTGTTCATGCCCTTGCCAGCCAGCTGGAGTGCTCACAGCTTAGCTGGGCTCAGTTTTGCTCCCAGTATCTCCCATCTTCCTCAGACCAGCAGGCTAGCTGAGGCTTGCAGTCATAGTGATGGCAGAAGTTCCAGGCAGCAAGCAGACACCAAAGTCTCTAAGGCCTAGGTTTGGAACGGCCCTGTGCCATGTCCTCTTTGTTCTTATCAAAACCAAGTCGTATGACCATCCCATAGAGAATGGGGAGATACAGTCTGTCTCATTTGGTGGAAAGGACTGTATAGTCACATGGAGTATGAACTCAGAAAGGATGGCACTGGGGCCCTGTTGCGGGAGACCACATTCCTCCCTTCTGTTCATGGTTGGCAGTGCCACTTCCAGTCTGGTTAAAAGTCAAGGTCGGAACCAAAGAGAACCAACCCCTTGGCCTTTGGCATAGTCTGCAAGGCAGGACTGTAGGGGCTGGGGGAGCCCAGCCTGGCAAGCAACTGCCACAGAGTGGGGCCACTTGAGGGAGAAGGAGAGAGCCACAGGGAGGGTCTGCAGCCCCACAGGTCAGGGTGACCCACCTTTCTTCCTACTCCCCAGTCCTTATCCTGGAGGCCATTGAGAACCACAACCTCGCAGACACGGTGCTCAAGATCACGGACTTCGGCCTCGCCCGCGAGTGGCACAAGACCACCAAAATGAGCGCCGCTGGGACCTACGCCTGGATGGCCCCGGAGGTCATCCGTCTCTCCCTCTTCTCCAAAAGCAGCGATGTCTGGAGGTGCTGAGAGGAGGGCTGGGTGGCATCAGGGAAGTGGTGGTGGGACGGAGGCACTGTGGGAGGGACAGTTTCCTGATGAAGCACAGGGCCTGGCAGAGGGGCCGCCTGTGCAGCAGCACAGCACTGGACAGGCCCAAAGCCCTTACTTGCACTGGCAGCAGAGGTGGCCCCTGAGGAGGGACTTGAATTAGAACAAAAACATCAAAATATAGAGATAGGACAGGGATGTCAGCACTGAAGAGCCTCAGACATCATCCAGGGCCCCCAGCCCACTGGACAGGAAGCGGAGGCTTTGGGAGGCAACCATTCATTCACAGCCTTCTGCAGGGCACTGGGCTCCAGGCACACAGCAGTCAACAAAAGTAGTGTGCTTCCCTCAGGGATCGGAACTTTTTCAAAAATACACAAGAAACTAAGAGAATAAATGCTATTTTATGTTAAGAAAATGATCATTGAAAAGATAGTAAAGAAAAACATTAGGGGTTGGGAGGAGCTAGGAGTCAGGAGGAAGAATTTTCTGAGAATTGCTGCTTCGGCTGAGTTCTGAATGACAGGGAGCCGGCCACACAGGAGGTGCTGAGGTGCGAATGCACATAGTATGTTCCAGAAACAGGCAGGAACCTGGGTGCTGGAACAGAGCGTGGAAGCCGGTGGTAGGAAATGCCAGGGGGATTGCCCAGCAGCCTGTGCGTGAGGGAACGCCTTGGGGTCTGAGTCAAAGTGTGGTGGAGAGCCATTAGGGGCATTTGTGAACAACGTGATCTGATTGAGCCTTTCCGTAGCTCCCCTGGCTGTGGTGTGGAGAAGGATCTCAGTGGACAGGAGCGGTGGTGGGAGACCAGTGAGGAAGCTGTGTCCGTGAACAGCGCGTTGGTGGCAATAGAAGCTTTTCCACTCAGGGCCTCTACTTGGTTGCAGCCAGTCCCAGGGTCTTCTCATTTACTGTTCCCTCAGTCCCCAGTTGAGGCTCCAAATCACCCAAACAGCAAATTAATGGGTTTAGGGAAGAGACAAATCAGACAGGAAGTCTTGGGCCCAACCTAGAGCAGAGCAGCCCTCTGGAGAAGTCCCGGCTGGTTTTAGACCAGGCATTCATTTATGGCCCCAAATATCTACTTCGGCTGCAAGGAAGAGAAACCACACAGTAACAAGACTGAAGTTTTTGTTCTTATGTAAAGTCCGGGACTGATACATCTCCAGCATCAGGGATCCCAGCTCCTGTGCTGGGCTCTCTATATGGGTCAGGTACTTCTTCCTTGTAACCTGCCCATACTTTTCAGGACACTAAATATTCATGGCTCCCATCCACCAAATATCACTAACACTCTTCAACCATTGTGACAATCAAAACATCCTCACAGGTTCCTAGGTACATGGGAGAGGTGGAGGATGATACCACCTCCTGGTGGAAAGCACTCTTAATTTTCTCCACCTTGGGTGGCCTCCATTCCCAAGTTCACTTCATGGTCCAAAATGACTGCTTGAGGTCCAGCTTTTATTGTCCATATTGTCCATATTCCAACCAACAGGAAGAAGAACTGAGGAAAGGGACACCCATTCTCTTTAAGGACACTTGCCCGAAGCTAATTGCCCACCACACACCTTCCTTCATTCCACTGTACAGCACAGTAGTCCACTGGGATTGCTTAGCTGTGAAGGAGGGTGGAAAATGCTTCCAAGCAGTGTATGCCCAGTGCCAGTTCACCAGTGCTGTCACTGAGGAGGAAGGGGATGCTGTCGGCTGTAGGAGAGTGACATGCCTAGAACAGTGCCTAGCATACAGATAGCACTTAATAAAAAGGTTGAATGAACCTCAGCAACTTAGCAAGACACTGTCTCAGTGGGGATGTAGCTCAGTGGCAAAGTGCTACTGGGTTCAATCCCCCATATCCAAAACAAAACAAAAAAAGGAAAGAAAGAAAGAAAGAAAGAAAAGAAAGAAATGCATGAGTGGAGAGAATAGGGATCCACTCCAAGGTAGAAACTGCACAAAGTGGTAATCAGGATCCAGGAAAATGCAGTTTACTGAGGAAGGTGAACATGCAGGTGACTATAGCCAGTGATGCACACTCTGGTATCGTGTAGCTATTAAGGGCACTGTCATGGGCATCAGGCAACCTGAGTCCACGTGAGGCTCCATTCCGTATAGCTGTGTGACCTTGGGCAAGCAGCTTAACCTCTCGGAGACTGTGCCTGCTCATCTGATAAAATAGGGGTCATACAGATACCTTCTGCCTTACAGGGCTGTTGTGAGGATTACCGAGAGTGCCTAGACAGTGCCTGGCCTGGAGTAGGTGCTCTCTAAGTGTAAAATAGTGTAACCTTGCTTTTAGAGGTAAGTGCTGCGGGTTCTGGGGGAACATAAAGGAGGGGCCTCTACCTCGCATTGAAGGCTATGGGATCAAGGAAGGTTTCCCGGAAGAGGGGGCGACCCAAGTTAGTACTTGAAGGACAGTCACACAAAAGGAAGAGTGTTCTTGACAAGGGAGCTGCAGGTGCCGAGGCTGGAGGTGGGAAGAGCAGGTCTCACTCAGCGTTCCTGTGGCTGCAAGATGACCTTGGGGTTGGAGTGGGGTCCAAAAGTGTTCAGAGGCGAGGCTGCAGGAGTCACCAAAAGTCAGGGCTAAGAAGGCGGGCATGGGAGACCCACAGATCTCCAGGCAGGGGCAAGGGACAAGAGACAGAGCCAAGGGGAGACACCAGAGGGCAACCCCCATCTGTCTGAGAACAGGCCCCCACAGGGTCAGAGCAGTCTGTGGGGCCCCATCTGCTGGGCTAGATGTTGGGGTGAGGGAGGCCCTGTGGGGCCAGGGCTGGGGTGTGGGTGAGGATTGGGTTGGGCTGCAGCATCATCCCTGCCTCTCCCCCACCTGCAGCTTCGGGGTGCTGCTCTGGGAGCTGCTGACGGGTGAGGTCCCCTACCGTGAAATCGATGCCTTGGCCGTGGCATATGGCGTGGCTATGAACAAGCTGACGCTGCCCATCCCCTCCACCTGCCCCGAGCCCTTTGCCCGCCTACTGGAGGGTAAGCCAGGGCCCTGTGGAGAGGGTAGGCTCAGCTTCGGGTGGCAGGGTCCCTTGGGCCCAGTCCTCTCCCCTTCACACCCACCCAACACCTGTGTGACCAAAAGTGAGGGAGAAGGTGCTGGGACACAGTGGACTATGACTGTGGACACTGTCCCCCACAGCTGGCTCCTTGGTTCCCCAGACTTTTGTGCAGGCCAGAGTTCTTGCTGTTAGGATCCATTGGCCCTGGGGTTCCAGCTCCATCCTTAATTCTATCACAGGCCCCTCCATAGGGAGCAGAGCCTGGGGCTTCTCACCTAGCAGGTCACTGAGGGAAATGTGCCAGAAGCTTTGACTCTGGAAGCTGTCCACAGTCCCCAGAAGTCCTGCCTTCCTCTGAGCAGACCAGTTCCCCAGAGCATGACTGCTGACATGCCCATCCCCCTCCCACCCCAGAATGCTGGGACCCAGACCCACATGGGCGGCCAGATTTTGGCAGCATCTTGAAGCGTCTTGAAGTCATAGAACAGTCAGCCCTGTTCCAGATGCCGCTGGAGTCCTTCCACTCACTGCAGGAGGACTGGAAGCTGGAGATCCAGCACATGTTTGATGACCTTCGGACCAAGGAGAAGGTGAAGGCAGAGGGCAAGATGGGAGGGACGGAGCAGGATCTGTGAACTCGGTTGCCTTTGGTGCCTCACAGTCCTGCCCCCTGAACCCCAGCCTTTGGGTCCATGCAGGGTCTTTTTGCATATTAAGAAAAGACAGCCTTCTGTTGGTGGATTAATAAGAAAAAAGCACCCTGTACTGAAGTACTTACAGGTGATACTGCATGACTCTGGAATTGGCTTTAAAATACTACCGCAAAAATGCAGAGGGCCACATGAGATTTGCGAAGCATAGATAATTGTTGAGGTTGGAAGCTGGGTAGATGGGGACGCACTATTCTCTGCTTTTGTGGATGTTTGAATTTTTACAAATGGAAAAGTTTAAAAAGAAAGGGGTAGGGCGGAAAGAAAAGGCACCCCTTTCTTGGACTAACACACTCCCCTGCCCTGGCACTCAGCTTGGCTAGCAAAGTGTGAGTTGGAGTGTGAACCCAGTGGACCTCACAGCTGGGGGCCCTTGTGCTGAGCACCAAGGAGACCCAGCGGCCCCAGGACTACCACCTGGAGCAGAGTGGCTTAGCCCCTCCCCAGCCTCTGCCTCTCGCCCCCAGGAGCTCCGCAGCCGGGAGGAGGAGCTGCTGCGTGCAGCACAGGAGCAGCGCTTCCAGGAGGAGCAGCTGCGGCGGCGGGAGCAGGAGCTGGCGGAGCGAGAGATGGACATCGTGGAACGCGAGCTGCACCTGCTCATGTGTCAGCTGAGCCAGGAGAAGCCCCGGGTCCGCAAACGCAAGGGCAATTTCAAGCGGAGCCGCCTGCTCAAGCTGCGGGAAGGCAGCAGCCACATCAGCCTGCCCTCTGGTACACCCTGTTCCTGGAGCGTCCTCCAAGGGGCTGTTGGGAGTGTCCCTAACCCAGGGTTTAACTCTTGCTTGGATTGATTGGCTCAGATGGAACCCAGAGCCTCCAGCAAGCTAGGCAAGCACTCTCTCTACCACTGAGCTACATCCTGGCTCTCTTCTATTTTTTCTTTAACTTTTTTTTTTTTCCAAAGACTGGCTCCCAGATACTGTGTCCCTCCTAGGGAGCACATAATGCATCACGTCTGGTTGTCTTCTCTCTGTGATGTTACAAGTCATAGAGCCAGCCCTGTAGCTGCCCCAACCTATGGAAATGTAGTCATGTGTGTTATCTTAAATTTTCTAGCAGTCAAATTTAAAAGGCAAAAAGAAACAGGTGATAATAGCTTTAATATATCCATGTAATCAATTCCTGAAAACTGAGATAGTTTACCTTCTCTTTTTTACACCGCATCTTTGAAGTCCAGTGTGTATTTGATATTTATATCATATTTCAAGCTGGGTAAATTTTCATTAAAAATTTGGCTCTGGGGCTGGCCACAGTGGCACACAATTGCTGTAATCCCAGCAGCTGTGGAGACTGAGGCAGGAAGATCACAAGTTCAAGGCCAGCCTGGGCAACTTGATGAGACCCTATTCCAAAATAAAAATATTAAAAGGGCCCAGGATGTAGCTCAGTTGTAGAGCAGCCCTTGTTAAGTCCCTATAACCACACACACAGAAATACTTTTGATCTGGAGGCTGGAGATGTAGCTCAGTGGTAAAGCACTTTCCTAGTATGTGGCAAGGCCCTGTGTTCCAGCCCCGGCACCAAAAAAGGAAAGAAAAATGATCTGCACTTAGATTTCATAAAATTGAGAGTTGGAAAAACTAGATTCACATACCCAGGTTGTTCTAAACATGCTTGTGTCTCTAATGACCAAATTAAGTATCTGTTTTTAAATTA
Source organism: Glaucomys volans (assembly GCA_020662805.1). Classification (NCBI taxonomy): domain Eukaryota; kingdom Metazoa; phylum Chordata; class Mammalia; order Rodentia; family Sciuridae; genus Glaucomys; species Glaucomys volans. The sequence continues at coordinate 60,146 of JAJEJO010005508.1, read as the reverse complement.
AAACTTAAATTAATTATAGTAAGATAAATAAAGGTTAAACTCCAGTTCTTTGGTTGCACCAGCCATGTACCAGGTGCTCCTTAGATGGAGCTGATGGCTACCATCTTGGACTGTTGGACCCAGAGCCTTCACCTAGCACAGTTAGATCTAGGTCTCACCCCGAGAGTGCCAATCAAGGAAGGGCTCAAGTATTTGCATTTCCAAGAGGCTTCCAGCTGCTGCTGCTGCTGCTGGTCTGGCCCACACTATGAGAACCACTGTGGTGTCATCACATCTGGCATTCCTATGCTGTCATTCCTTCTGTACTTCCACAAGGAAACTTCTGTTACCAGAGAACCATTTTCTTAGGAAAGTTTCTTCCTTTTTATAGGCTTCGAGCATAAGATTACAGTCCAGGCCTCTCCCACCCTGGACAAGCGGAAAGGATCCGATGGGGCCAGCCCCCCTGCCAGCCCCAGCATCATCCCAAGGCTGAGGGCCATTCGCCGTGAGTATCTCCAGGGCCCCGATCAGTCAGCCAGTCAGTCAACAACATCTCTGAGCATGTACCTGGCACTAGGCCAAAGGAATAACCGAACAAAAGAGGCAAGATCCCTTCCCTTATTCTAATCAGGGGGAAACAGAGAGCCAATCAATAAGCAGAATAATTTCCAGTAGTAATTAGGAAAGGAAATAGAAGACTTTGGTGCTAGGAATGTAGCTCAGTGTTAAAGCCTGTGCTTAGCATGCATGATTTCCATCCCCAGTACCAAAAAGACAAAAAAGAGAAGATGTATTAGGGTTCAACAGAGATATGAAATCAATAGGATGTATTTAGATATATAGAAAGAAAATTAGGAATTGGCTCCCAGGATTGTGGAGGCTAGGAAGGTCCCCATCTTCTTTTTGCAAGATGGCTTCCAGGAAAGCCAGTGCTGCCCTTCCAGACCAAGTCCAAAGGCCTGTCACCCAAAAGCACCATATCCAAGGGCAGGAGATGGATGTCCTGGCTCAAGTGGAGAAAGCACCTTCTTCCACCCAGGGATTGGGTGATGCCTACCCACATTGGTGAAGGCACTCTTTACTCTGTTTACCCATTCAAATGCTAATGTTTTCCCAAAACACTCTCACGGGCACACCTAGAAATAACATCTAGCAACTCTCCTGGCGTCTCTTAGGCCAGTCAAGTTGACATATAAAATTAGCCATCAGAGAAGCAAAGTCTATCTAAGGTGAGGTGAGGTTTGAACAGGCCCTGGGTGGAAAGGAGTGAGACATGCACAGATCTGAGGACACAGAGGGAACTGCAAATGGTAAAGACCAGAATAAGCAGTGCAAGTTACCAGCCCAGTGACCAACATGGCTATGATCCCAGCAACTCAGGAGGCTGAGGCAGGAGGATCGAAAGTTTAAGGCCAGCCTCAGCAACTTAGGGAGGCCCTCAGCAATTTAGCAAGACCCTGTCTCAAAAACTAAAAGGGTTGGGGTGTTCCATCTCCAGTACTGGAGGGTATGGGGAGAAGGCATTTGTCTAGAGTACAGGAAATGGGAGGGACAGCATTAGTTCAGTGGTTAAGGGGTCCCCGGGGGTCAGATCACACAAGGCCTAAGGATAGAACTCAGGGTCTCACACATGGTAAGCACACTCCACCTCTGAGCTATGCTGCCAACCTGAGTTTTATTTAAACATCAGGGAGGCCTAGGGGCTGAGAGTAGGGCATCATGTGATCAGATTCACCTCTTCCTCTGGCTGCTGTGAGGAATAAAGGCAGAGAGGCCATCAAGATGATAGGGACTACACCGGGGTGGGGGACTTAGAAGGGACAGATGGTCACAGTCCAGGCCACATGTCAGAGTGTGTTGATGAGTTGAAGGGTGCAAAGCCTTCTCTTGAATCTGTCCCATCCTGTTGTGCTCCCCAACCTTGCCCCCACCCCCAGTCTCTCTGCTGCCTCTCTTCAGACACCAGATTTATACTAGTCCCAGAAGGTCTAGCAGGGATTGCAGAGACAAGCAACCATAGTAATAGCAAGTACTGCTGAAGGTATGTTCAGAGTGTGGGTCCCACTGGGAAGAGAACAGCCTGGGCTCCAGGGAACTAACCCTCGAAGAGACAGAGGGACCGAGGAGCTGTGTCCCCCCAGCAGCAGGAGTTACAACAGGGAGTGTCATGATGGGAGCCAGAAAGACCCTTAGCCTCCCAGGTACAGCGTATTTTGGAGGATAGAGGCTGGGACTGAGCTTCCAAGACCCAGTAACCAAGTGACTTTTCTTGACCCAGTGACTCCTGTGGACTGTGGTGGTGGCAGCAGCAGTGGCAGCAGCAGTGGTGGCAGTGGGACATGGGGCCGCAGTGGGCCCCCAAAGAAGGAAGAACTAGTTGGGGGCAAGAAGAAGGGCCGGACATGGGGGCCTAGCTCCACCCTGCAGAAGGAGCGAGCTGGAGGAGAGGAGAGGTACTGGCATTGTGGTGCCCACTGGCCCCTGTGCCCATCATTGGCCCAGGCAGCCATGGCTGACTCCCCTCCCCACCTCTCCATGCCCCCTGCAGGCTGAAGGCTCTGGGGGAAGGAAGCAAACAGTGGTCATCAAGTGCCCCCAACCTGGGCAAATCCCCCAAGCACACACCCATGGCCCCTGGCTTCGCCAGCCTCAATGAGATGGGTAAGAGAGTGTGGGTTCTTAAAGAAGGGAGGGAGGAGGAGAAGCCCTGGCTGAAGAGGAGAACGGCTGGGCTAGGGAGAGGGCAGGACCCAGGAGCCATTGGGTGGAAGGCATTCTTGGAAAGGGGATAGCTGGTCCCTGGGGGTTGGGGGTCATTGCCAGGGCAAGGACACCTTACCCTGAGCCTTTTGTGGGAGAAAAATGTAAAAACGTGGCTTAGTGGCATCTGGGGTCTTGCTGTTGGAGGGGTCATTGTGGGCCCCTGAGGTCCCCGAGAGCAGCAGAACCGGTCACCCACCCCTCCCTGCCCCAGCCGACTGACGTCCCTCTGGTTGCAGAGGAGTTCGCCGAGGCGGACGGAGGCAGCAGCGTGCCCCCTTCCCCCTACACCACCCCGTCCTACCTCACGGTGCCACTGCCCACCGAGCCCTCCCCAGGGGCGCGGGTGCCGTGGGAGTCGCCGCCAGCTGCACCTCCAACCCGGCCGGGGCACGGTGCACGTCGGCGCTGTGACCTGGCGCTGCTGGGCTGCGCCACACTGCTGGGCGCCGTGGGACTGGGTGCGGATGTGGCCGAGGCGCGGGCGGCCGATGGCGAGGAACAGCGGCGCTGGCTAGACGGCCTCTTCTTCCCCCGTGCCGGCCGCTTCCCTCGGGGCCTGAGTCCAACAGGGCGCCCCCCGGGACGCCGCGACGACTCAGCCCCTGGCCCTGGCCTGGCACCCTCCGTCACCCTCGTGTCCCTGTCGTCTGTGTCCGACTGCAACTCCACACGTTCTCTGCTGCGCTCCGATAGTGACGAGGCCGCACCGGTTGTGCCCTCCCCACCACCTTCCCCGCCTGCGCCCTCGCCCAGCAGCAACCCTCTGGTGGACCTGGAGCTGGAGAGCTTCAAGAAGGACCCCCGCCAGTCGCTCACACCCACCCATGTCACGGCTGCGCGCGCCGTGAGCCGTGGACACCGTCGGACGCCGTCAGACGGGGCGCTGGGGCATCGCGGGCCGCTAGAGCCCACCGGCCACGGCCCGGGTGAGTGAGGCACTGTGCAGCCATGGCGCAGAAAACTGCCCTGTCCCCGGCACCGTCCAGTCAGTGCCCAGCCGCTACTTCTAAAGCTGCAGCCTCCTACCTAGCGCAGGGGAGAGCGTCTGCGTCCCCACGCACCGCACCACGTTGCTAGCAGCAGTGGTGGTTTTAACTGCAGCGACTCTAATGTCGCTGACTCCTAAGTAGCGCTACTCCATCACCCACCACAGCCACAAAGGTGAGAGTAATGGCAGGAGCTAAGTACCGACCAGGCGTGGGCCGTGTGTGATGACAGTTACAGTTGCTTTCTTCAGTCCTTTCCTACGCAGTGAGGTGCTGTTCTGATCCCCAGACAATGTCATGCCTCATGTCTGTCTACCTGAACCCTGCCCAGTGTAAGAGGGACAGGGCTTTGGCTAGAGCTCGACTAAGCCTGTTTCGAAGGACCAAAGAACATGGGGGCGTGGCGCCCAGTTGTCAGAGACCTAGGGCAAGGTCCCAGTGCTTCCGGGCTTCAGATGGCAGTAGCCCTGCTGGAGAGCGGGGCCCAGCATCTGAGCATTTTCCAAGAGAGGCCAGAAATTCCACTCTTGACATAAATGTTGCTGACTTTGAAATATCACCCTCGCCCCACCCCACTTACCTCATCTGATCCTCTCTCCCCAGGCCCTCGAGACCCCCTGGACTTCCCCCGCCTGCCCGACCCCCAAGCCCTGTTCCCCACCCGCCGCCGGCCCCCTGAGTTCCCTGGCCGTCCCACCACCCTGACCTTTGCCCCAAGACCCCGGCCGGCTGCCAGCCGTCCCCGTCTGGACCCCTGGAAACTGGTCTCCTTTGGTCGGACACTCACCATCTCGCCTCCCAGCAGGCCAGACACTCCGGAGAGCCCTGGGCCCCCCAGCATGCAGCCTACACTGCTGGACATGGACATGGAGGGGCAGAGCCAGGACAACACAGTGCCCCTGTGTGGGGCCCACAGCTCCCACTAAGGCCTGCCCACCATCGCCCGCCTGGGCAGCCATGAATGTAGCGTCCCAGGCCCCGCCCCAGCCTGCCGTGCCCCAAGGCGGGGGAGGCCCTGGGCAGGATACTCACTCTATTTATTGGGGAAGGAGGGAGGGGGGACATTTAATTTATTCCTTTATACCCCAGGGGGTGGAGCCCTGTGCCCACCCTGCAGTGGGGAGGAGGGTGGGCAGGGATACTCAGGGACAGGGCATCATGGGGGATTTGGCACAAAATGCAGCATTAAAGGTAACCCCTGCCCCCTACCTTGCTTGGCTGTATGTCTTTTCCCACCCCAGGCCCTCGTGCTGGCTCATCCCTGCACCCCACACTCCCTCCATGGGCTTCTCTGGGTTTCTGTGGTCAAGGGATAAGACTCAGGCCCATGTCCCCTCTGTAGACCCCACAAGAACAACACACAAAGAGGTTCATCAGTGACAAGTGCTTTACCAGCAAATGCATGAGTTGGGGAAGTTACATGGTGAGGTGGGAGGGAGGGGGCACGCGGCCCCTCAACCTCAGCCAACCACATCCCGGGCAGGGGCTCCAGCCCCACTGTCCTCCCGCTGGAGGCTGCAGCGGTTCATCTTCAGCTGCGTCAGCTGGATGTAGCGGAGGACATTGGTGTCTGCAGGGGAGGTGGATAGGGCATTATCTGGGTGTCCTAGGGCAGCAGGTGACATCCACACCCCCTCAGCTTGTACCCATTGTCCCCATCTCCAGTGGCTTCCCAAACAGCCCAGATTGCCAAAGCCATTCTCCAGAAGCCGAGATGCAACCAGCAGCCAGAAACATTTCACACCTGCTTAGGCACCCTCTGCCAGGATGCCTCTTCAGAGGTTCCTGTCACACTTCCACTCATCCCCCAGCGACATCTGTGAGACGCCTATTCTCCTAACCACCTAACAGAAAAGTTCATCTTGCCTCTGCTCCAGCTCTGCACCATGCACCCACTGTCAGCCTCTTCCCTCCTGACTCAATGCAAAATCGATTGTTGTCTGAATACGTGCACGTGGGGACACACACACACAACACACACGCCTGGCCATTGCTTCCAAAACGGTAGGGAGTGACCCTTGAGTTCTCCCACCCCTCTTCCCCCATCCCTCCACACACCAGGGGTGGATGAGTAGGTGAGTGAGTGAATGGTTAGTGAACAAGTGAAGGGTGAGTGTATTTGGGGCAGGAAAGTAATGGAGATGAGGATGAGTGTGTGGATAGGGAAGTGACTGAGTGGGAGGTGTCAGGATGGGTCG
>JAJEJO010005508.1:40709-54207 GCA_020662805.1 Glaucomys volans | reverse complement strand
GGTCGGGTAGATGGCAGAAGGATGGTGTGGGAGTGGATGTTTGGTGAAGGATGGGTGAGCGAATGGGGGAGTGAGTGGGTAGTGTGTAAGGAGTAGATGGATGGAGAGAGGTGTCCAGTGTACAGCACTCCCTCCAGGCAGCTCTGGGGGAGGAGCGCTCTGCCCTGGTTCCCTCTACTCTAGCCCTTTCCCCAGCCCGGGGCCCAGCCATCACCTCTTCCCTGCCCTGCCCCTCACCTGTGGGCTCCCGGCTGCGGGCCTCCTGAAGGTATCTCAGCGCACCTGCATAGTCGCCCAGGTGGTAGAAGGCAATGCCGGCGCGGTAGGTGGCCTTGAAGTTGCCCTGCTGCTTCTCCAGCACCTTGAGACAGTACTCGCGCACGCGCTCATAGTTCACCAGCTCCGACTGCAGAAGGCAAGCTGCAGGGGCGCCGGGGCGTGTACATGCGTGTACATCTAGAGATGGCATCTCTAGAACCCGCGTGACTTGGAGGAGTCTGGTCTCCCGAGTGCAGGGAACCCGGGTCTTTCCCCATCGCCCAAGGGGGCTGAGGCCACTAGGGGGCGCCAATCTGCTGGCCCATCAGAATAGACTCAATCTGCGCCACCGCCAGAGGGCGCGAAAGACACAGACAAGCTGGGGCGATTAGCGAGGAGGTTTTGGTAGGCAAAAGTGTTAAGGGCCGCCACAGAGGCGAGGGACTAGGGATAGAATGGCTCGTCCAGGATAGCCCTTCTCACCTTAGGTTCATTATAGCAGGGGGCAGGAAGAATGACAGGGGAAGTGGGATTCAGAAGACCCAGACCAAAGCTCATTTCCTGCATCTCAGCCCCCTTCATCCAGAGACCCAGAACTGTGATCATCTGCCCTCAAGTCCTTGCCTTGATCAAGTTCTGAGGTCTCTCTCAACAGACCATGCATGGCTCTGGCCCCCTCAGCCTCCAGTCCCCGCCCGCCAGTCCCCAAGACCTCCTGACTGTCCCTCACTTCCCGCTTCTCTCACACATGCCCCTCTGTGTGTCCCGCGACGGCCCCATACCCGTGAGAGAGTCATAACATTCCACCTCCGTGTTCTCCACCAGGCGCCGCTGCTCCTCGCTGAGGCGGGCGGGCCCGGGGCTGGTGGCGGGCCCGGGGGCGGGGGCGGGCAGGCCTCCAGGGCGGGCCCCCTGCGCCGCCTTCAGCTGCAGCAGTGCCCGATGGTACTTGCCGATGGCTTCCCGGAACTTCTTCTCTCGGTAGCAGCGCTGGCCCTCCGCCTTGAATGCCACGGCGGCCCGCAGGCTGCTGTCGAGCGCCGCAGCCAGCGTCCCCGACGGCTCTGGGGCAGGACCCGGCCGAGCCGAGCCATGGCGGGGACCTGGGCCAGGGCCCGGCGGGGAGAGGGCGGGAGGCGGGCGCGGCGGAGGCTCCGGGGCAGCGCTGAGCATCAGCACCGGGGACAGCGCGCCGCGCTGCATTGTGGGAAACTCCTGCGGCCGCCGCTGCAGCTACCGCATCGCCCCCCGCGGGGCCGGTCCCCACCCTTTCTCCGCCCCCGCACCTCCGGCTGCCGACTCCGGCTGCCCCCTATGGGTCTAGAGAAGCCCCTCAAGACTTTTCCTTCTTATCTTCAAATCAGCCCCAGTCCTCATTCTCCTCTGCCTTATTCAACACTCCCCTTACCGTCCCCACCCTTCTGCCTGATCTCGTCCCCCGTGTCCAAAGCTCCCGAAGATTTTGAGAAGGAAAAGATGGGCCTGAGGGAAAGACCCAGAAGATATCAACCTCTCAGAAAGCTGGTCTTCGACCCACTAAACATTTGGTATATTGGATAGAAACACGGAATAACGATTCAAACTGCCCACATTCAAATTCCCCTTATTTTCTCACTAGGTGTATCTCACTTAAATCACCTGGACCTCTGTATCCAGTAACGTGGGTGAATAATATCCACTTTGGAATTCATTCACTTACTTATGCAACAAACAGCTATTCACTTCATCTTCTCTGTGCCTGGCTCTGTTCTGGATGATTCTGAGATGCAGTAAAGCCTGAGGACTTCAGACCTTACCCTCATTAGGCCCCAGAGTTCAGAAGAGTGGCAGACCAGTGACCAACAGTGATAGCCCACAATGGACTGGCTTGAAAGCACAGGGAGAGGGTTCAGGGCTGAGAAGACCCAGAGGAAGCTCCTGCCCCTGGCGAAGGTGGTGAGCAAAGGTTTCCTGGAGGAGCCTCTTGCACTCAGCTCAGGCAGCTCACCTCCTGCATGGAAAAGCCAGTGAGAAAGCAGACACATCCCTGACACGTCCCAGGGTGAGCAGCACACTAATAAAAGAATATGCAGGGGAGGAAACACGTGGGAGACTCTGGAAGGAAAAAGGGGGTGGAAGGGATGACCGCCCTGTGGCCCTCCTTAACCTCCACTTAGCTGTGTGACCTCAGCCAAGTTCTCTGATCTTTCTCCACTTTGACTTCCTTCTGTGACACATGAGGATAACAAGTAAGTTTACCTTCGGGTGGCGGTAGGGACTGCATTCCATCATGCAGGTGAAGCACTCAGCACAAGGCCTTGGGTACAGTCATGGATGATTTCTTACCAATCATTAGATCCTGAGTTATCTGATCACAAATGCCTGGCTCCAACTCGGCATCCATATATAATTGGTTTTTTTTATTTTTATCAGTGAATTACAATTGCAAATAATGGCAGGATTTGTTGTTACATATTTGTACATGCACCCAATGGAACTATAATTTGGCCAATCCCATTCCCCAGCATTTCCCCTTTCCCTCCCCCTGGTCCCTTTCCTCTACTGACCTCACTTTGATTTTCATGAGACCCTCTCATCCCCCTCCAAACCTTTCTTTTCCTTTTTTTTCTCTCTAGTTTCCACATATGACAGAAAATATGGCCCTTGACTTTGAGATTGGCTTATTTCACTTAACATAAGGTTCCCAAGTTCCATCCATTTTCCTGCCAATGATTTCATTTTTATGATGGAATAAAACTCCATTATATGTGTGTATATATATTATGTGATATATACATATATATGCATTTTTTCCATTCATCCACTGATGGACACGTAGGCTGGTTCCAGTTTGACTATTGTGAATTGTGCTGCTATAAACGAGGCTATGCATGTGTCACTGTAGTATGCTGACACATACTGAGGAGTGGTATAGCTGACTCATACAATTTCCATAGTAGTTATACTAATGTGCAATCCCACCAACAGTGTGAAAGTGTTCTTCATATCCTCTACATCATTTATTAATATCTAATTGTTGAATTAGTAGTGAATAATTTTATGTATCTCCACTCCGTCCCCCTGTCCAAGGTCCTGGCTTGGGTCTCAGCACCAAGCCTCTCTCTCCACTGTCCCCACTGCTGCCCCAGTGGCGCATCCTCTCCCTGGCAGCATCCCCAAGTTCCATGGTAGGTCCCCTCCATAGCCATAATCTGAAATCAATACCTCCCATCCCGATGGCAACCTCTGCCTCCACCTTATTGGAATTCACTGTAAATTTCTTTTACTGAAAAAGTCTCCCCCATCCCTGGGTTCAACCTTGAACCCCCCAGGCATAGAAACATTTTCCTCTCTGCACCTCCAAACCCAGGTTTGGTTAGGAATCTAAAATTCCTGAGTGTGAATCCCAAACATTACACTAACCTTTCTGCACCTCAGGGGAGGGGAATGGATGTAGTTTTTGTTTTGTTTTTTTTTAGAAAAACATGGAATGTTTTTGATGTATGTTTTCTGACCTACTAACTGGCTAGGTGCTAGGGCACAGTGGTAAATGGGGGACGGTTGTACACCATTCCCAGTCCTACTAGGATACAATGCAAACACTTTTACTCCTATTAAGTGCCAGCCTTGTCCTACAGCTTTCATATACATTAACTCACATGCCACACCACTGTGAGGATGCTCTGTAAGTACTGACATGTGGCACTTTAGGGGTTAAGTAAATCAAACTCCGTTTATTGATCTCTTCTCTCAAGGACTCTAACGAACTGACAACCTTCACAGGCCAGCATATGTGATGTGGTGAACTTGTACAACCATTAAAAAATACTAAGTTATGCCAGGGGTGGTGGTGACCATCTGTAATCCCTGCTGCTCAGGAGGCCGAGGCAGGAAGATCATAAGTTCAAAATTAACCTTAGCAATTTAGTGAGGCCCTAAGCAACTTAGGGACTGGGGATGTAGCTCAGTGGATAAGAGTTCCTAGGTTCAATCCCTGGGTTAAAAAAAAAAAATTTTTTTTAATTACAGAGTTTGTTGAGAACATAAGGCAGAGATGTTTGTGGAATTGCAGATTTTTAGATTTATTTGAGTAAAATCTGAAAAGCAGACAACATGGAAATAAAATTCTTCATGATTGGGGCGGACATTCTCAGTTCTCCCCAGGTCCTGTATTGCAATCTCTTCCCAACCCCGAGGCTCCCAGATTCACCCTGAGGAGTGGAGCCCGGTGAAGTCCTCCAGGGCCCCCTGGCGGAGGACTTGATAATTTGCATCTTATCTTTCTTCAACTATGAAGGATTTGGTAAGGACATCCAATCAGGGACGAGAGCCCTAGGAAGTGACCAATCAAAAGCGAGAGGAGGGCAGAATCGGATCTACGCGGACAGAGCGCTCAGAATAAAAAGGACTCTTTTTATTGGGGTGGGAGACAAACACACATTGAGTTTTCTTTTGTTTTCTGGGTGGGTCACGGCGCTCCAGGAGGTCCAGGCTGGGGTGGCCCAGGCTGGGGGCGCCGGAGCAGGCGAGCGGCGGCGAGGCTGGTGCCCTGTCGCTGGGGCCGCGCGTACTTGAGGAAGACCGCGGCGCGGCCTGGAGCAGGTCCCCGGAGAGAGGCGCGAACCATGCACCGCTGGAGGGGGTCCAGCTCTGCGGAGCTGCAGTGGGGAGAGGAGGAGAAGCAGGCAGGGAAAAGGCGGAGACAACCTAGCCTTAGGCCGAAGGTTCCAAGCTGAAAAGCCTTGACACGGCCCTGCTGGGGGCGGTTCAGGGGCCCTCCTGAGGTTGAGACTGGGGGACTGGATGCGGGAGACCTGTCTTCCACCCCGGCGCAAGCTGAAGGGCTCCCGGCCTGCACAAACCCCTTATTCTCTCGCATCCCCAGAGAAAGGCAGGTGGGATCCTTCGGGGCGGTAGACACCGCATTCTCTCCCACACCCACAAGAATCTAGTATGTTGCTCCCTGTCCCAAATTCTCTCATTCTCGGGGACCAAGAAGGAAGGCTCCTTGAAGGGGCGGCGACCTATCGCAGGCCCTCTGCCAAGGTTATACCTGTAAAGCGTCGGCTCGGGCCTGGAGCCCGCCCCGTCGAGCATGCGATGCGCCAGGCTCAGAGCTGCAGCTGCGCGACGACCAGGCTCCCATCCTGCAGCCTCAGCCTCCAGCAAGGACAGCTCCAGGAAGTAGGTGGCAAGTAGCATCACCTGCCAAGAGTGAACCTCAGGCTAAGACCCCGCCACGCTTGCCACGCCCCTCCCGCGCGCAGGCCACGCCTTTACCGGTACGCACCTGGGGGCGGCTCCCGGCCAGCGCAGTGAGCATCTCCAGGCACAGCAACGGGCCAGGATGGTGCAGTCGGAAATCCAAGCGGCTCAGGATGCGGCGCTCTGCGCGCAGCAGCTCTGCCCTCGAGAAGGAGCCGGCACTCAGCAGGCAGAGGGAGGCAGGCTGAGGATTGCGGGAAAAGATGTGAGGTAGCCTTGGACTCCCAGCCCTAGAGTCGGTTCAGCTCAAGTTCCAGACCTCAGTTTCCTGGTCTGTAAAATGGGACCATTGACTTGTGCCGGGAAGTCGTGGATAGCACGGGCTTCAGAGTCATCATGACCGAGTTCGACCTGCCTTTTATTTATTCACTACGACATAGGACATTCACTAAGCTCACTGCCTCCATTTCTTCTTCACCCACAAAACCGTGACAATAACTCCCTACTTCATAACAAAGCATCGAGTTTATGCATGTTAACTTCTCGAGAGGGACTATAACCACTGTATTCAAGATTGAATCCAAGTTTCAACTGTTGAACTTCAGGCAAATGTCTTCCTCTCTGCTTCCAGTTTCCTCCTCTGTTAAAGGGACACGTTAGCAGCCCCTACTAATTACACAGATTCGTTAGGATTCCAGAAGCACACGAAGAGTTTGGCGCACAGTAGGCATTTAATCAGTGACTACAGCAAGGGCGCCACCCTCCCAAGCCCCACCCCGGAAGTACCTCGGGAAGCACGCACTCTTCCATTTTGCATGCCAGGAATAGACAGGCCATGCCCAGCAGCTGCAGGCGGTGTAGACGCACTCTGCCGGCACGCAGGTAGGAATCGAGCAGGTGCACCGCCAGGTAAAGCGTGTCCCCCGCCAGGGCCAGGTACTCCTGAGGAGCGGCACGGGTGACCACCAGGGTCTCAGGTAGTAACAGGGAACCAGCCCCGCACCCTCCCCAGTACCTACGTACATGCACCTGGACCAGCCAGTCCACCACTAGGGCACGCATCTCCGGAGTAACGGTGCGGGGCAGGGCTCTCCAGGGCAGCGCGTGGCACACCTGGGGATGGGCAAGAACGGCCCCATTCTCCACACCTGTGCTTCTGTCACTCTGAGCTCCAGCCTGGAGTGCAGCAGCCTCCTCCTGCAAAGTTGGATGTAGCCAGAGTGCCACCCCCAACCGGCCTGCACCTCTTCCACGACCCCATCTGGAACCCTGGACTTGACTCTAGATACCTCCCTATCCACCTCTCCACTTGTGTAGCCCCTCTGGCCACACAGCTTCCTGGGCATCTCCCCCTGCCTGGGTTTTCAAATTCCACTCCTGGCCACCAACCCTCAAATCCATCCCCCTCAGATCATCCAGAAGGTGCATCCAAAGACAGATCCGACCAAGAAACTCCAGACTGTTAGGAGAAAATCCTAATTCCGGTCAGACTCTCGGACCCTGACTCCAACCAATGTCACCTCTTCCCTCACAACCCACATTTCAGCCACACCAGCCTTCTCTTGGCTCAGACTACACCAAGCTTATTCTTACCCCAGGGCCTTGGTACTTACCATTGCCTCTGCCTGTATTCTTTCCCTGACTCTCTGCATTACTGTCTCAGTCTTCAAGTCTCTGCTAACATTTCCCTTTCTCCACACTCCTCCCTCCACGCCCCCCTCATTATCTCATTACTTTTTTCCTTATTATTTTCTCTAAAGAATCCATTGCTTCCCGGTGTGTTTTGTCTGCTGGCCCTGCTAGGCCGCCAGCACCACAAAGGCACTGAGCGACACCCCCAACCCTTTTTGAGACAGGGTCTGTTAAGTTGCTGAGGCTGGCCTTAAACTTGTGATCCTCCTGCCTCAGCCTCGGGAGTTTCTGGGATCAGAGGCTTGTGCTGCTGTGGACCTCTTTTAAGGACACCATCCCATTCATGAGGCTCCTAAAGACTCCACCCCCTTACACCTTCCTACTGGAGAAGCGGTTTCAACCTAAGAATTCCGAGAGCACAGCGTTCAGCCTCCAGCAGGGGTTGAGCCCTGGGTTCGGTCACAGGTGTATCTCAGTTCCTAGGCGAGAACCTGGCCCCAGAGAGGCGCTGGCGGATGTTGGTCAGCCTCCATCTCCTGGAGACCGACGACTGCCGTGACCTGTGTGTTGGTCGTTGTGTATCTGCTTGTCTGTCTCCCCAGGATGAGGGCACACTGGGGTGCTCATCGCAGCAGCTCCCGTGCCTAGGACATGCTCCAAAACGCGTAAACAAAAGTTCAGTATTTGCTAACCGAATACAGGTGAGGCACTCATACAAGCGACCACGGCCTGTCACAGGAAGGGCTGCAGCCAGCCGGGGGAGAGCGGGAAAGGGCGTTCGGTAACTGCGAGGGGGGAAAAAGAACCGCACTTGAGCGGGTGGGGACCAGTGCCGGGAAGCCACGGTGAGAGCGGGCGACGCTGGCGCGGAGGGCTTGGCAGTCCTTGTCGCGCGGGTGTCAGGAGAGCCCGCCAGGTTTTGCTCATCTAACCCGCACCCCCGGCTGCCCTCCAGGAGTTGGGTGGCGCCAGGGTCGCCGCTCACCATGACTTCAGCGAAGATGTCCCCGGCGTACTCGCGTTCCCCCGCCAGCCCCAGCGTGCTCAGGGCCTCCTCCAGCCCCGGCGGCGCGCACAGCCTGTCCGGGGGTCCCGGGGAGACCCTCGTGCCCGCGGCGACGCCGTCGGGGACTGGGGCACTCGGAAGCTCTGAATCGAGGGAGGCATTGGGATCCTGAAAGGAGGAAGGGCTGGGTGTCAGTCCCTGGAGAGAGGGAGCCGGGAGCTGGACCCGGGTGCCTGCCTCTCACCAGCATCCTCCAAGCGGAGGCAGCGCGCCCAGCCGAGCCGAGGCTTCCAGGCTGAGCGCAGGCCAGCGGCTGGGCGCTTTGAATTAGTCCGGGCGCATGCGCAGTGGGCTCCCTTCACCTGGGCAGGTGCAAAGGCCAAGATGAATGCTCGGTAGGCTGCTCTGCCTCCGCCGGATGCCTAAGGTCAGGCTGCTAGAGACAAATGCTCGTCCTGACGCCGCTCTGAGCCTCGCTTTCCTCAACCATAACACAGGAATGGTTTCAAAACTCAGCCAACAGGGTTGTCCCAAGGACTCCTGAGACTCTGCTTGAGTGATCGGTGCAGAGCCGATCTTACTTTTTACACCGTAAAAGCTGAAGAGCTGGGAGCTGGAAATCATTTAACATTTAAGGAAGGGCTCTGGGCGCGGGGTCTTCCGTGATTAAGTCGCCTGTGGGTCCTGCCTCCCCGAAGCACCGTCTCCTGCCGAGCTGGTGATCAGGACAGGTCGACAGCGATCAGTGTGGACTCTCCTGGAGTCCATGCCCCACACTTTGTTCCCCACATGAACCCAGAGGGGTCCTGTGCACACCTAAGCCAAATCACATCTGCCTCTGTTCAGAGCTGCACCAGGGCTCCCATCTCCCTCAAACTGAAAGCCCAGCTCACCTATGTTGTCCGCACACGTAAGCCCCTGAGCCCATCTGCCCATCCCCCTCACCCAGTCCTCTCCAGCCACCCCCACTGGCTTCTGGCTCTTCCTCATACCTGAGGCCTTTGCACTGGCTGTTCCCTCCCCAGAAATGCTCTTCCCTCAGTGTTTTTCTTCCAAACTTCCTTTAAGGTATTTACTTAGATGTCACCTTCTCCGTGGAAAGTGCCATTCTAGGCATTTCCCATCCCCATTCTCTGCACTTATTCTCTCCTTAGCATTTACTGTGTCCTAACCAACCTATGTATATGAGCCCCATGATGGCAAGGGCTTCTTGCCTGCGTTTCCCCATTGCTGTATCCCCAGTGCTTAAAACGGGGCCTGGTACATAGTAAGTGCTCAATAAATGTGTTGAATGAATGAGTGAAGAGGCTGGACATAATTGAGACAGTGGCCCAGGAGCACCTTTCTGAGGTGGGACACTGGAGCTGAAACCTGTAGGAGCAGAAAGATCCAGACTGTAAAGAGAGGGGAGAATATTCCAAGAGGTTGGGAACAGCATGAGCGCAGGTCCCAAGGCAGGAAACAGCTTGCTAGTTTCAGGCACCAAGTCAACAACCTGGGAAAAGTGAACAGGAGGAAGACTTGGATACTGGACCACTGGCTTCCAGTCACACTTACAGGGAGAACCTTTGGCCCATTGTTACTTCTCTCACCTCATTTCCTTGTTCCCCTACCTCTACTTGAGAAACTCTGGCCTCTTTAGGTCCCCCAGATGGTGAAAAGACCGGAGATACACTACCTAACCAAGGGATCACAGTCATCACCAGTTGAGGGATAAACTGTCATCCTGTGCTCCTCTTCATAGGGTGCTCCCAGGAGGGCATGTCATTTCTGGAAATTCTGCCACAAATTAACCACGGGGAAACATCAGGCAATGAGCTCTGATTGGGAACAGTCTGCAGAGTAAGTAGCCCGAATTTCCAACCTGACAATGCAGTGTCAATGCCTGGGCGGAGCCATTAGCCAGGGCGTTTTTTTTTTTTTTTTTTTTTTTTTTTTTTAACTACGAGGACATTACATGTGACTACTAGTGAAATTTAATTAAGGCCTGTTGACAAAAGCATTGTGGCAACATTAACTTTTTGACCTTGATGAGTGGACCCTCAAGACCATGTACGAGAATGCCCTTGTTTCAGTACAGATACATAAATGAACAGTGGGAAAAGAAGGCCAAATAAATGTAGTAAAATACTATGCAGTGCAATTTTTGTCAAGAAAGTGCTGACACGCCTGTAATCCCAGCACTTGGGAGGCCGAGGCAGAGAATTGTGAGTTCAAAGCCAGCCTCGGCAACTTAGTGAAACCCTAAGTAACTCATTGAGAGCCTGTCTCTAAATAAAATACAAAAAAGGCTGGGGATGTGGCTCAGTGGTGAAGCATCCCTGGGTTCAATCCCTGGTTCCAATAAAAAAAAAAAAAAAAAAAAAAGTGCTACTTCTCAAGAAACATGGGTGATGGATGAATTTTTTCAGCTTTTCTTTCTTTTCAGTGCTGGGGATTGAACAAGGGGACACTCTACCACTGAGCTACATCCCCAGCCCCCTGCCCATTTCTGAGGCAGGGTCTCACTAATTTGCCCAGGCTAACCTCAAATTTTAGGACCTTCCACCTCAGCCTCTCAAGTCACTGGGATTACAGGCTTGTGCCACTGTACCTGGCTATTTTTATACATCTACATAAGATGCTTGAGACCTACAGAAAGCTGTGAAGATGACAGCCCCATCATCCCCACACCCGGTCCCCATTAACATCTTAGTGTGGCACATCTGTCACAATTAACAGATACTGACATTATTAACGGGATCCATTTATTTGGTCATTTGATCTTCTTGATCTTTTCCCTAATGCCTTTTTTTTTTTTTCTGTCCCATCCAGGGAACTACTTCCAGTTGACACTTAGGCTTCTCCTGACTACCAGTTTCTTAGACTTTGTTTTTGAGAACCTTAACAGTTTTTTATATTTTTTGTAGTTCTGGATGAACACAATACCTTTGTTTTTATGTGATGCTGAGGATCAAACCCAGTGCATCACCACTGCTAGGCAAGCGCTCCTTCGCTGAGCCCCAGCCCAAGGGCAGGGCAGGGATTTTGCAGTCCCCCACCTGGGGTGCGGGGTCGGGGGTTGTCAGCTTTCTCTTGGTTAGACTGGAGTTAATGTTTTGGGAAGCCCAGCAGGTCCTCCCTTTTGAGTATGCATGCATTTCCTGCCTCAGCCCTCAAATCACTGTACCATTTTTTGAAAACTTCCTGCAAGTCTGTAATTATTTCAAAATGCTACATAGGTGAAAAAAATTTTTCTTGGAGTACTGGAAATTGAACCCAGAGGCACTCTACCACCGAGCTACTGATCTGGCTTATTTTCCGAGTCTCACTAAGTTGCCCAGGTCGGCTTCTGACTTGCAATCCTCCTGCCTCAGGCTCCCAAGTTGCCAGAATTAACAGGTGTGCACCACTGCGCCTGGCCACCATCCCCTTTTGGAAAGCTATGAGTCTCATTAAAATCCAGGAATGCAGACCACAGGTATTAAAACACAAATGCAGCGAAGATGTATTGTAAACTTTATTGCAACACCACTGGTAGCAGGAAAAACAACAACAAAAAAACAACAAAAAACAAAACTGAACAACAAAAAAACTCAACCTGAAAGCCAGCAAATTCCTATCACCAGGGAAGACAGGGTCACTGGGGGGGGGGCATCCACCCCCCAGAACCTTGGGAGCAACTGGAAATTGTTGACAGCAAAGTGCAGCAGGAGTTCCTCAAACTGTGGGTGTGTGGATGAGTGGGAACCCCATTCTCACCCCATCACCTGATATGCCACATACAGATACACCTTGGTAGGAGCGGGGGTGAGGTGTGACCAGAAGTGGCCAGGGGTGCGGTGGCAGCTGGAAGGAAAGCGCTATGTCCTCGTGTCTGTCTGCAGAGAGTGGTTTGTACTCCGACTCCAGGACATGGGGTGATTGTCACTTTCTTCCTTATACTTTTCTGTTTTATTTATACGCATACACAGAAAACTTGTTTAAAATGGACTTGTTTAAAACTTGTTTAAAAAGGATGGATCAATCTATTTAAAATTAAATTGGCAAAATTTATTGAAACTCTTCATCCTCAAACTAAGAAGCACCAGTAATCTACAGGTGTTCAACTAAGGGACCCCACTGGCTGACAGTGGCTCCTGGTGGGGCAAGGGTGTGCCGCCCAAACCCAAGGGAGGCAGGATGCACCCACGCCGCAGGATCAGCCATAGGGCCTGCACAACTGCACTTACCTCACTCGGGCTGAGACTGGAGGGAAGAGGAAAGGCTTTTCTTTATAAGCGTCTGATTACCTTAATACCACTGTGACATACTTAAGTAATTAAAAAGACAACAAGGTCCATATAAAGTCATTAAAGCCAACACCAGGGGACTGGGATATAGCTCCGTGGTAGAGTCTGCCAAGAAAAACCAGCTACCTCTGAGCCACATCCCCAGCCCTTTTTTGAGTTTTGAGACAGGGTCTTGCAAAGTTGACCAGGCTGGCTTTGAACTCACGGTCCTCCTACCTTAGCCTCCTCAATCACTGGGACTACAGGTGTGTGCCACTGGTGAAGACTGAACAGGACCTGACTTCCCATGACACTCATTTAAAATCACAAAGCCTCCTTGTGAGAAGCCTCCACCCCTGGCAAAATCTGAAATGAATTCACCTGTGCCAGGCTTGGGAGAGGGAGCAGCCCAGACCAGCCCATGGGGGCCAGTGACTCAAGCTGGGAATGGAGAGCATGTCCAGCCCTCAGCCAGGATAAGGGGCTCTGGTGGTTGGAGAAGCGACTCCCAGAGCAGCAAGAGGCTGTAACCAGGGGCTCCGTTGCTCCCAGCTGGTGGCAACCACAAATGCCATCAATACACAGATTCTGCTCTAGAATTCAGGGGCCCCAAGCTTCCGGATTTAAACGAGCTAAGGTGCTGTGGCAGCAGTGTCCCTCTCAAGGGCTCAAAGACCATGTGAAATGAATCAGCCTCTCCCACTCAGTTCCAAGGGGGTGACACCACACACTCCTTCCTGGCCCCTCCAGCCCACTTCCTCTGCCTGGAATAGCCTCTGTTCACTGCACCCCACCTGGGGCACCGTCTCTGCAGCTTCCCCTCCAGCCTGGGCTCATTCCCACTGCCACCTGCTGCCTCGTCTGCTTGACAGGGACCTCAAATGGCAGTGGAGCAGGAGTGGACAGCACACCCAGGGACTAGACTGCATAACCAAGGCGAGGCTGGGGGTGGCAGCTGGTGAAGTGCAGGCAGGGCCCTGGTCTGAAATGAGTGTCTTTATTGCTTGTACCGTACAAATACAAGGGATAGGAAAGGCCAGTGGGGATGGGGAGAGCTGTCAGATAATCATACACACACAAAAGGGAAAGACCCCCCCACCATCCCCACCCCACCCCACAATGCCTTTCTATGACCTGCCCAGTAAAGGAGGTGGGATGGGGAGGTCAA
>JAJEJO010005508.1:0-40699 GCA_020662805.1 Glaucomys volans | reverse complement strand
AAGGCTGCAGAATGTGGGGCCCTGGAGATGGGAAGGGGTGAGGTGGCCTGGGAGCCTCCCTGCTCAGAGGCCCCAACCCCAGTACGTACCAGACACGCCTCCCCTGCTCTTTCCCGCCCCAAGTCCACAGGGCCCAATACTGTCTCGGTGAGATGTGTAACAGCCGAGGCTGGCGCCCCTCTGCCTCAGGCAGAAAGAAGGGGGCAATCCTGGCCTACATCCTCCAAAGGGGCTGGGGCCAGACCCAGGGTCCAGTGGGAGGTAAGGCCAGCTGGAAGGAAGCCCTGGTAAGGCACGGGGTTTGGGGGCAGTCAGGCTGGCCCCCAATTGTTCTTTCTGCCTCACCCACAGTCAGCAGAACAACTTGGGGAGGGAAAGGGAGAGGAAGGGCCAGAAGGCAGTGACCGTCTCCTGGTTCCCCATGATGTAGAGATCTGGCTCCATTCACAAGGAGTCCTGACCCCCGATCCCACCTGTCCCTGGACATTATTGCTTTTCTGACCCCAGTGGGGTGGTGGCAGGTGGACCTCCTCTCGCCAGACCCCTGGGGCCTAGACGACAGGCTGTGGAAGGTGGCACGGGGTGCTGTCCGCTAGGCGGCCGTCCCACCAGAGGCAGCTTCATCCAGAAGCAGCAGTGTAGCCAGGCTGCCTGTGTGGGGCCCTGGCCAGAAATTCAGGCAGGCCCTGGGGATCCATGCTTCACCCTCTCTGGGGCCTGTGTTGATTCAAAGCCTGAACCTCTCCGTCCTCCCAAAAGCCCACACTGCAGTGGGAGGTGGACAACCCCCACACAAAAGGGAGGCTGGAAGCCAAGGCTGCAGGGACCACTGAGGTGAATTTGGGGGGGACTTAAGAGGGAACTGGAAATGAGGGTGAGGGAGTGGGGGATGGGGACGCAAACCAAAAAGGCAAAATGAAAAAGTTTTTTTAAAAAGCCTCCCAGGTGGTGGATGGCAGCCATGCACAGGTCCTATGGTAGCAATGGGCTGCTCACTCCCGGATGCTGGCCGAGTAGGAGAACTGGGGGAAGTGCGTCCGCTGGTCCAGCTCCAGAGAGCCCAGGCTGTCATCTGTGGGGTCGGGAGGAAGTGTACTTGGGATGACCGGCCTGCAGCGGGCCAGGGGCCCCCCCAGACTCCCTGGGGATCCACCCAGAGGAAGAACTACAATGAGGTCACAGAATGAGCCCCAGCCGCCATGGCCCGCACCGCAGGCCAGGCCCTGGGTAGTCTTGTAAGGAAACTTCCACAGGCCTACCACCCTGACCCTGTGTCTCTTCCCATGCTACCACCAGGGTCCAGCCCTGACCCCTCAGGCCCAGTCTCCTGCCCTGGCCTGCTCCAGTCTACTCTCCACAGGAGCCAGGGAACTTCCTAAAGCCCTGAGGCAGTCCTGTCCCCTCTGCACAGAACCCTCCCATGGCTTCCATGTGAAGGTCCTTGCCCCCTGGTGTTCCCCAGGATGCTCCCATTGACCCCTGTGCCCTCCTGTCTCTCCCCTGGGCCCCAGCTACCCTGCCTGCAGCCTGTCCCCTTGACTGTGTGCAAAGCTCTCTCCACTGCCAACACCAACATGCCACTCTTTTGCCAGGAAGACTAGACCAGGTGAGGCATTTCCTCCAAATGTCCGCAGGCCCTGGGCTCCTATACCAGGCTTTCTGCTCTGGGCTGTCACAAAACCTGGACTGGGAGCTGTCCAGCAGCAGGGTCCCAGCTGCCTAGGTCACTGCTGTGTGGTTTTGGAGTAAGAACACAGAGCTGAAGAGTCAAAGAACTAATCCAGCCCAAGGACCCCAGCTGTCTCCTGCCCAGCCTTTTCCCCTGAAGCACAGAACTGTGCTACAACCAATGGTTCCTGATGAGCCTCACTAGGTCAAAAAGGACCCAGTACCAAAGGCCTTACAAGCAGACGTTAGGGCAAAGTGCCCAGAGGCAGACCCCACCTCTCCTCCACCCAGGCTGGCACAGTGGCCAAGAGGGCCCCAGACACTCACAGCGGTCCGGGGGTGTGATTGTGATGGACTGGGCGGTGAACTCATCATCGAAGTACCTTGTGTCGACCTCAGATGTGACCTGAGGCTTGAAGGGTGGCAGGAGCTATGGAAGAGAACAGCCCAGACTCAGGGACCCTGAGGAGAGACCTTGGCCTAGGTCACCCACAAGTGGGCCAGGCTCCCAGGAGTTGCTGCTGGCAGCAGGGTAGGTGCTCACCTTCTTTTGTACCACATCCTGCCAGTTGATGCTGAGGAAGAACCTGTGCTCCATGACCTCCTTGGCATCGCTGGGCCCTCCACCGAGCCTGGGCAGAGATGGCCATCAGCGCCCATCTCCCAGAGCAGCAGGTCTGGGAGATGGGCTTCAGCACAGGCAGACCTGAGCCTGCATCGAGGAGGCCCTGCACAGCCCTTCTCAACTCTGGCCAGCCACGCAGAGGAAAGCCAAGGCTCAGGGAGGGGTGCTCATGGCAACCGGGACCAGGTGGTCTCTCAGCCAGCCTCACTGAGTCCAGCAAGGGAGGTGACAGGAAGGCTCATCAGAGACAACCCACATCCTGGCTTGGCCACAGACAACTCAATGGTCCTAGGCTGGGCACAAGACTGCCCAGTCCTCAGAATCCCCACATATCATGGAAAGCAGGGAGGGTCAAGCATGGGCCTGGCCATGGGGAAGCCCTTTAAGTGCTAGCTGTGGGCCACCATGGGCTGCACAAGGGATGACACACACTGCAGGCCCACAGCAAGTGACACTGGGCTGGGCAGGCAGATGCCAGCCCTCACCTCTGCTTAGGGTCCTTTTTCAGCAGCCCAGCCAGCAGGGACTTGGCCTCGGGACCAAGGGTGCGTGGGAAGCGGATCTCCTCCATGAGGATGAGCTCAAAGAGGCGCTCATGGTCCTGGTTGTAGAAGGGCAGGCGGCCGCACATCATCTCGTACATGACCACGCCCAGCCCCCACCAGTCCACAGCCCGGCCGTAGTCATTGTCCTCCAGCACCTGAGGAGGGAGGGACAATAAGCAGCCAAGCCACAGTCCAGGGGCTGGGCAAGGGACGGAGGAGTCAGTTCTGCCCTCAGTGTCTGAACCAGGAAGGCAGGCAGGTCCTGGGACCCTCCACCCTTGGCCTATGTGTTCCTGGGGCCCCCAGCTCCAGACACCTCAGGCGCCAGATACTCCGGGGTCCCACAGAAGGTTTTCATGGTGGCCCCGTCACTGATGCCCTCTTTGCAAAGGCCAAAGTCGGTGATCTTGATGTGGCCATCTTTGTCCAGCATGAGGTTTTCCAGCTGCAGGAAAAGTCAATAAATCAGGGGCCCGTCCTCTCAGGGCTCCCATCACCAGCCTTCCCCTCCATGGGGCCATGGCCTGGGGTGGTGACTGTCAGTCAGCAGCTCCTCAGCACCCACTCCCCCAGGGCCAGGATGAGCCAGTGCACAGCCACACGCAGGCCTTAGGGCTATACCCTCACTGAGGTGCAGAGGGAGGCCAGACCCAATGCCTCCCTTCCCCCTGGCCACCCCAGGGATGTGAAGGAGACAGGCCCTGCCCCAGCTGCTGCCCCCACTGTGAGCTATAGTTAATTAAGATCCAAATGGCACTAAGGGCACTATCTTTCTTCTATTTTTAATTAAACATTTTTCTTTTAATTATGAAACACACACTACAAAGGAAACAATACCACAAATGGACAAGGTAGTAGAGCCTTTGTGTAAACTACGAAGTCAAGAGGTAACATCAGCAGCCCTCTGGAACCCTAATGTGCCCCTTCCCAGTTATTAACTATCCCCCACGCCCCCCACAAACAGCCTCAGTGAAAAACAACTTATTTTTAAATTTCTGAGGCTGGCTTTGAACTCATAATCCTCCCTCCTGCCTTGGCCTCCCAAGTTGCTGGGATTACAGACACGTGCGACCCGCCCAGGGAGAAGTAACTTTTTAAATTCCTTTTCTCTATAGTTTCTGTTTCTTTTGTGGAGCTGGGTATGGAACTTGGGCCTTGTGCACGTCTGCCACTGAATCACCTCAGCCCGTGCCTTACTAGTTTTGACACTGGCAGGTGCACCTTCAAGCAATGCCAGATGTGACCACCTGTTCTGGCCTTTCCCCCAACACCAGCCTGTGGACCGCGTCCCTGCTGCTGCAACCCTGCTGCGTGGCGACCCCACCGTACAGCCTGCCACTCTACAGAGGGGTTTGGGCTTGTGACAGTGCTACCCTGAGCACGTGCACACTTTCTGCAGGGAACATGCACCCCTGTTTCTGCTGTGCACGCAGCAGGGCAGACGGCGAGTGCTGAGCTCTGGTGGAGGCTGAACGGACACCCCACCTGCAGTCACGGAGTGTTCACAGCGACTGGAAAAGGCTTCACAGCAGGAGCACCTGGGCTGATCTCCCAGCGTGAGTCCCATGTGCACGCCAGGGGCCAGCCTGGCCCAGTGCTGGCACCCCCTCGCTCCCGGCCACCTGCTCACCTTGATGTCACGGTACACCACGTCCCGTGAGTGCAAGTACTCGAGAGCTGAGACAATCTCTGCACCATAAAACCGCGCCCGCTCCTCTGTGAAGACTCGCTCCCGGGACAAGTGGAAGAACAGCTGCAGGGGTGGGCGATGGTCAGACCCCAGCCTGAGGAGGAAGGATGACCCGCACCCAGCCCCGTGACAGTGACACCTGCTTCCTGAACAGGCAGGTGACATCAAGAGGCACCAAATGAGGGATGATGAGACAATAGCTCACACAAAGGTAAAAACCAAGCATGGGATGAAGAATACGGGACAGTCAGCAGGTGCCCACAGGAAGATAAGGGGACAGGTGAAGGACGGGTGACAGCAGGGAGGTAAGGAGGAAGGCACAGCATGAGTCAGTGACGGCACTAGCTGAGCAACTCCAAGTCAGACAAACAGAGGTGACCACAGCCTGGGGAGTCGCACGTGTGTGCAGAGGGTGAGAGGAGGAGGAGTGGGGACAAGAGCCAGCCTGAGCCACTCAGTGACAGGAGTGGCTGGATCTGTCTGCACAGGGAGGACGTGAGGTCAGAGGGCTGGTGCCTCTTCACCCTCCTGTAAAGAACACCCTTCCTCACCCCGTCGGCTGAGTGCCACAGCCTCTCCACACCCCTCTGCACCTGGGTTTAGATCCTGCCCTGACAACTCACTCAACAGCTGTGTGAACGTGGACAAGCCACTTAACCTCTCTGAGTCTCAGTTTCCCACCTGCAAAGTGGAGATGCTGCCACCTGCCTCACAAGAGCAGGGTGGGGGGTGAGGGGCAGAATCCAGTGACACTTGGGAAGCCTCCCTCTGTCCCTTCCATCTCACCCAGATCTTCTCTGACACTCTGGAAGAAGACACCCACAAAGCAAGGCCGGCGGCTCACCTCACCCCCGTTGGCGTACTCCATCACAAAGCACAGGCGGTCGTGGGTCTGGAAGGCGTACTTCAGCGCCTGCGGGAGGAGGGCACAAGGGCCACTGGGGTCACAGGGGAAGGAGAGGGCTCTACCTAGCAGAGAGGAAAGAGCAGTTTATTCTGCCTATACACACCTGCCCTGGCCCGGGAAGTTCAAATCCCAGGCATTGCCAGGGGGCGAAAAGTGTGTTCTGAGCAAGCAGAGCGTGACTTCTGCCCTCTTGTTTTAACAGTAAGTGTGTAAATACCTTCGCGCGTGAGCACACGCACATAACACACACTGGGGCTGGGCATAGCAATAACTCTGAAGCCAAATCCAAAGACAGGGTGAACAAGCTGTCAGCCAACCAACAGCTCCCAAGCAGTATGTAAGGAGCCCTCCAGCATCTCCTCAGATCACCTCGGCTACATCTCTACTCAAACCACCCTGCAGTTCTGTCTTCTGCACGAGGCACCTCCTAAGATTTCATAGGGACAACACTGCAGTTGAACAGTATATCTGGACAACTAAGTTAAAGAGAGGGCACAGAAGCCATCCTCCACCTCGTCCACTTAACCAATGGCCACTGGCCTTGATGGAGACTTCAGCCCTAAGATACCTGCCCCAAAGAGAATCCACTTGGCCCAAGAAGACAGGCAATGCAACGAGGACACATCTGCTTCCATATCGTAAAACCAAAATCAAAACCCAAAACCTGGGTTTGGACCAGACAGATTGGTTCTGCCTGTCCATAGAGACAGCTCTGTGCCGTCCCAGGGCCATCCTGCACTGTGAACCCACCATCTCTGAGGAAGCCTCCGCCAGGGCCTGGATTCAGGCGCTCTGGGGAGCACACCAAGGCCATGCTCTGTAGTGGCGGGTTTGGACTCTCCCTGAACTCTGCCAAATGGGCTGCCTGGAGCCTCCCAGACCCCTGCCCTCTGAGAAGGGGAGTGTGACTCACAGTGAGGAAGGGGTGCCTGGTGTTCTGGAGGACCCGGCTCTCGGTGACTGTGTGAGCGACTTCATCCTGCAGACAGAGTGTGGGCGAACAGCTGTGACCTCGCCACCCCACCTGCAGCCTGGAGGAGCCACTCCTGGGTGACACCCATTCTTTGCCATCAAAGCAGGTAGAATGACAGGAGCAGAACATAGCCACCTAATCAAATAACAGGACCCAGACAAGGACGGTCTGCAGCTCTCAAAACTACAAGAACAGCTGATGGAGATTTTACAACGGGAGGGGACGAGGATTTCACAAAGGCTGGGCTTGACCCTCAGTCTCTCTCTCTCTCTCACACGCTCACTCACACAGGAGGCCGATGCTTCGTACTGAGCTCCTGCATGAGGCTCCAGTAGAGTCACTCATACCAACAGTCACAAGATCACATGGAATCTTAAGAAAGCAGTTAGACTCCAAAACAGACCACTTTTCCTAAAAACAGGAGATTCCTGTCTATCTGAACCAACATGAAAAGGAAGTCCTCCCTGTTTTAACCCCTTCAGAAGGAAGTATGAGGTGACTTGATGCCACCAATCAGCTTTGTCCTTAACAGTTCCGTTTCCCTGTCCCCACCTTACAGCACTCGCTGCTCTGCCGCCCGTGGGAGCTCTGCCTTTTTCACAGAAGGGAGGTGGCCTCAGTTAGCAAATCACAAATAAAAGCCAGTAAGATCTAAAACCTAATGAGCTGCTGTTTTGTCTTTGACACCCCCCAACGGAGCCAGTGCATGGTCATCCCGAGGATCCACCTTGGCAATGATGACTTCCTTCCGCAGGATCTTCATGGCGTAGTAATGGCCAGTGGCCTTCTCCCGCACAAGGATGACCTTGCCAAAAGTGCCCTTGCCGAGGAGTTTGAGATAGTCGAAGTCACTCATGGTCTGTGGGGAGGGAAGAGCAGGGGCAGTCAAAGGTCTGGCAACTGGCTATGGAAGGAAAGTTTAACAAAGAGAGAGGGAAACCAAAGACACCACTACCCACGGGCCTGTGCAGGAGCAGAAAGGGAGCTCTGGGCAGCAACTCCGTTCTGAGGGGGCTGCGGCCAGGCGTTCCCAGGCACAGGCAATGCGGGGCAGGGCTGGAGCTTGGAATGGGGCCTCCCAGCCTTCACAACTTCTGTGGAAGAGGCCAAGGCAGCTCCATTCAGGCTGCCCCTCACCCTGAGGCGCAGAGCAGCCCTGTGGCATCCACAGCTTAGAACCACCCCATCTTGCACAGCACCTGTGAAGTCTCCTCGAGACCCCTGCACATTTGTCTGGAACCAAGAGAGGCAGGGTCAGCACAGCCCCACCCCAGGCCGCCTGCCCCCAGCACGTACCACTTTGGCCCGTGCCTTGCTGACTGCCACTTCCATCTCCTCGGCTGTGGAAGAGTCACTGGGGGAACCACACTTGTAGTCCATGGGGTCCTCGCCTGGGCCCCGCTGCTTGAGGCTGTTGGCGACCATTTGGATGGCCCGCATCCACTCCTCCCTGTGTGGGGACAGAGTCCTGGACCTTGGGACTGGGAGAGCAGAGGGCTGCCCCCGGCCCAGCCACGCCTCCTCCAATGGGGGAGCAGATGAGCACACCTCTTTGGAGGCTTTGGAGAGATCTGTCTGAGCCAGTTGAGCTGATGGGACTGAAACTTCACAGACCTCTGACTATGGCCAGTGGGGGAGTCAAGAGTGGAATAAAAGAGGTCGCCCATCACACAGGAGTGGCCTGGTCTGAGGGCCCAGTGCAGCCAGGCAGCACTGAAATGATCACCATGGACCCCTTGACAAGGAGCTACCACCCTGAACCCTGAATGAGGGAGGCCCATGCTCCTGAGCGCCTCCAGAACACACGAGCAGCTCAAGCTTACAAGTCACTGATGATCTGTAAAGTAAAACCAAGAGCAGAGGAAGCATTCAGGCACCAAAGCAGCCACAGAGCTCTCAAGGAGAACTGGTCAGAACTCCTTGGAGGGGACAGTCTGCTGAGGCGGGGTGTGGGGGCTGCAAGGCAGGGACAGAGAGATGTGGAAGAGAAGGTGGTGGGCAAGAAGTGGGCCCCAGCAGAAGGGACTCTGGTTTGAAAACATGTCACGCATGATTTAATCGTTGGGAGCAAATTTCCTTTTGATACTTGCAAACCGTTCTTTGTCTAATTAGTGGAAATGACCACAGACGAGAAAGAAAAAAATATTAGGCTGAATGACACTAAATTGTCCACATTCCCTCATTTTTGACCCACCAAACAGCAATTTCTGGTGGTTCAACCTAACATATTTTGAGCCTCTGTGTGTTTTGCTTGTGTCTAGAAAACAGCCATGGGACCAACGGAAAACAAAAAGCTCACTAAGAATGAGACAATTCAGACAGTAAGCAGGCAACCTCCCAAATCCCGAAGCCTGAGAAGCCTTGGTGCATGCAGCCAGCACAGGCAGAAAGCCACCAGGAACCCAGAGAGGCCAAGCCTTGGTGCACGTGCGTCCTCTAGCTGCCCTCCACCAGCCTCTGTCCCACAGCATCAAGCCAGGCCACTTCCACGCTGACCAGTCTGACAACTCATTCCCCATGTTTTGACGCCGCTGGAACACAGAAGTGTCTTACAGTGGCAGCCTATCTCATTTAATGGGCACTGCTAGTTTTGGGTGTTATAAACATTCAGTGAACACTCATTGCTATTCACCACCCTCTCCTCCCATATAACAAAGTAGGAAACTGAGGCACAGATTAAAAAATCAAATGCAAGAAAAACATGGCAGCCGCTCCAAGCCTGGCAGCTGGACTCACACTGGACCTGGGGCCCTCCCCAGGGCCAATGGGCAAGACAGTTCTTGCCCAGATCTGTGGCTTGCTGAACCAAGCAGGAACTGAGCTCAGAGGTCCCCATTAGGGCACAGGAGGCTCTGCCTTCTCAAACTGGCTTCCCTCCCCTGAGGCCACGCTTTGTAAGACAGATTTGAGTATTCATCATATCATGTTCTGAAACAGTTACACAAACATCAAGAGTTGGCACATGGCCCCTTCCCACCCAAGCGAAGTCTGGGGTCCCTACAACCTATGTATGTTGGCCCCATGAGGAGCTTTGAATGTGCTGTGCCCCAGTGCCTGTCCAGGTGCTCAGCAGGTACGTGGGTAATGAACAAGCTGGGCAGTCCAAGTATGAGCGACCCAGGGCCTATACACAGCAAGGCCGCTGCACACCCACGCAGAGCGGGCTGGCCTCTTCCCTCCCTGACCCACGCTTCCAGCCAGCATTTCTCAACTGGTTTTAACCCATGCTCCCTTTGGAACAAATCATAGCCTAAAACCCAATCCCTCTATGAATTTTCCTGTTTTCAAAAAAAGGGGAAGAGTACGAACACATCCCATGATATGCCTTATCAATCACAGCTGGCCTTCTTAGAAATTTTAAAATACTGGCTGAGTATAAAATGGTAGAGGGAAAAAGAAAATCACATAGGCAAGCACAGTGGGGCACACCTGTAATTTCAGTGACTCAAGAGGCTGAGGCAGGAAGATCACAAGTTCAAGGCCAGCCTCAGCAACTCAGTGAGATCCTTTCTCAAAATCAAATATTAAAAGGGCTGGGAAGGTGGCTCAGTGGTACAACACCCTGGGTTCAACCCCAGATTGCAAAAGAGAAAAATCACAGATCCCTTAAATGATATGAACAATGTAACTCATACACACGACCTCATGGAGAGAAATTTTGAGATTGTGAAAAAAGCTGGCTACAGATTTAGATGCATGGTGCGGTATCGTCTTTCTGACAAGGAGAGGGAAGGAGAGAACCAGCAGCCCAGAATCAGCTGAGCCCAGCAGCTCTGTTGCACAGACATCCAGCCTGCTCGCCTCCTCTGTGCACCGTGACTGCTGGACCTCCGTGGGCTGCTGTGTGGAGAGCACCACACCCAGGGCCTAATCCAGAAAGCACTTGCCTCATAGAAGATGTGAGGCAACAGGTGGGGCCCATACCTACCCCATTCACCAGGGAGGACACAGGAGCGGGCTGGGGGTAGCTGGGCCCTCCCCACCAGCTGACTGCCACGTTCCAAATGGACTGAGGTTGCAAGTTTGCAGCACTCAGAATTCCAGAGAAAAAGCAAGGGCCTCTGTCCAGGGCACTCCTCAAGGGTTTCAACACAGTGTCTGGGGCAGAGGGGAGCTTCCACCCAAAGCTGGGGCTTAAGTACCTTCTACCCTCTAAAAGGAGAGGTCCTAAGGAAACCAACCCTCTCCCTGGTCAAGAGTCACGACTAGGAAAATAACAGCAGTGAATGGGCAGCTCCACCACCACAACCTCAAGAGCAAGGGAAGGAAGGGTTCTGACACGGAGACAGAGGCACAGAGAAGTAGATCACCTGTGGAGGTCACCCAGTCAGAGACGGTAGAACTGGGACTCAGTGACAGGCACCCCATTCTTCCCTAGTCTCCACTGCTTTTCCCTGTGCCAGGGGTCTGAGTGTCAAACTTGAGAAGCTGAGGAAAGCTCCAGCCTTACTTCCTGGATGAGGCCCAAGGAGAATCAAGCAAAAGGATGCCTGCTCCCCTTGGAAGCTGTGGCATGGACTGCATTCCCCCACTGGACACCGCCTGCAAGGACACCCTTCACAAACAGAGGCAGCCACCATGGTGCTATGTGAGATAACTCCTTTAACCCTCCCAATGACCCAGGCAGCAGATACTGTGATTCACGTCAACCTACAGATGGGAAAACTGAGGCATGTGGAGGCTGATGTTTACCACTTACACAGCCAGGAAGCAGAGGCCTCGGAACACCAACCCAGGCATTCCTTCTTCACCCAGGAGCACTTCTCCCATCAGGGGCACCTCCCAGAACCTTCTCATCCTCACTTGGATTCCAGGGCCAGGAACATATGGGGAACTACATCTGCCCAAGCAGTACTAGGCAGGGTGTCCTACACGTAGCACATGCTGGGCAGCTGCGAGCCAGGCCCTGAATGTGTGCCCTGTCGCATACTAGCCATGTGGCCCTCACAGCACAACCTCTCCAGGGTCTGTCTGCCTCCCACATGAACCAGGGATCACACAGTGACTGAGAGCAGACTCTAGTGCTGACAGCCTGGGTTCAACCCAGCTCTGCTCTGTAGGTAATGCTGGGCAGATCACCCAACTTTCCTCAGTAGGTTGATCTGTAAAGCAGGCACTAGTGAGGGAGCCGTGAGATGCTAGACACGAAGCACAGAGGAAGCGATTCAATGGACTATTGTGAGGATTCCCCTTGCCAGCCAGCCATGTTTACCAAGTGCCTCCCACAAGCCAGGCCTTGTTTTGGGTGCTAAGTATACAGCAGGGAACAGCCCACTGGAGTTCCTAGTCTAACAGGGAAGACAACTGTGTAAAAATACAACAGTCTCCTGTTAACCAGGGTTCTGCTTCCCATGGTTTGACTTATCTACAATTAACTATGGTTCAAAATTTCAGAAAAAAATGAGTTTTAAATTGCACCGTCATCTGAGTATTGTGATGAACTCTCATTTCATCCTGCTCCATCCCACCTAGGACATGAATCATCTCTGTCCAATGCACCCATGCTGTATGTGCTCACCACCTGTATGTCACTTAGTAGCCTTCTTGGTTATCAGATCAGCTGTGGCAGTATCGAAGTTACTGTGTTCAAGAATCCCTTACAGAGCGCCCAAAACTTTATCACAATGCCTAGGTCATTCACTTCAACTCCTCATGTAGGTAATGGGTCATCTCCCATTATTATCATGAGAAAAAAGGTGAGTACAGTAGTACATTAAGATATTTTGAGAGAGAAAAATCATATTCACATAACTTTTTTTTTTTTTTTTTTGGTATTATAGATTGAACCCAGGGGTATTTAGCCACTGAGCCACATCCCGAGTCCTTTTTCTTTTTATTTTGAGCCAGCATCTCACTAGGTTGCTTAGGGCCTCACTAAGTTCCTGAGGCTGGCTCTAAACTTACAATCCTCCTTTCTCAGTCTCCTGAACTGCTGGGACATGCTGAAGAGGCATGTGCTACCACCGTTTTATGACATAATGTAACTTTTATGACAAATATATGTTAAATTTTATTATTGTTGTTGTTAATCTCTTAAAATTAAAATTTATCATAGGCATTTATTATAGGAAAAAATCCTATACATAGAGTGGGACGGCTGGTACCACTCACTGTTTCAAGCATCTACTGGAAAGAGTCTTAGAACATGTGCCCTTAGAGAAGAAGGGACTACTGTAGCAAGAGAGGGATCAGAGGGAGCCCTTTCTTAAAGGGTAGCCAGGAAGGCATCTCCGAAGAAGTGAAGAAGTGATACCTAAACCAGGACCTGAGGACATCACTGGAACACCAGCATTCCCAGTACCCACAACAGGCACCTGGCACATGGCTGTGAAATCCATGAAATAAACGAGGCCCTCACATGGATGGAAGGAAAGTCAAGTGGAGGGAGAAGCAGGCAAAGGCCCCAGGGCAAGGAGGAGTCTGGGGTGTCTGCAGAAGGCACAGCAGATCCAAGAGTGGCTGGAGCCAACAGAGGAAGTGAAGGAAGGACAAGCCCAGACCACTCTGGGTTATAAGTGCCACTAAGTCAGGGGTCCAGGTCTGAACTCCATCAGGGAAGTAGCTGAAAGGCATTACACAGGTGCTGACAGCTCCACTTTCTGTGTT
The DNA here is from genome assembly GCA_020662805.1 of Glaucomys volans. Taxonomy (NCBI): domain Eukaryota; kingdom Metazoa; phylum Chordata; class Mammalia; order Rodentia; family Sciuridae; genus Glaucomys; species Glaucomys volans. The sequence goes on along the minus strand of JAJEJO010005508.1, from coordinate 27,685 downwards.
AGGCCAAGAACTGCTATGTGGGCTGCAGACCAGGGGCAATGGACACAGCGTGCTCCAGGCAAGAGAAGCCAGTGGCAGGAGGGGCAGGAGGGAGGGGCACAGTTCCACGTGCCCAAGGATTCTACACCATGGGTCCTGCCAATGCTTTTGCATGTACTTCCTCCTTTGTCCTCAGGACAGCCAGGGACCTGAGTCCCAAGGAGAAAGGAACACAGCAGCTGCTCCGCCCTGGGTTGCCCTGCTGAGCAGGACCCAAAGCGCTCCAGAGGGAAGCTCCCTGAGGTGGAGGTGGCCAGGCTATCCTCCCACCTTCAGGAGTAGGAGTTAACTGTTGGTCTGACAGTGGCAGAGGGACTTTTCTCCCTACACATGGCCCTCCGTCCCAGAGGGGCAAGCAGAGGTCCCTCCCTGCTTGTAGACAACTTCAGTTGTGAGGATAAAGTTAATATATATATAGTCCTTACAACAGGATCTGGCTCAGAGATAATTAGTATTAATCATTCTTTTATTCGTCCAAACATTTACTGAATGTTGCCTATTTATATGCAAGGCACAAATAAATAAATAAAAAATGCCACACTTGGTAGATAGGTGCTATGAAGAAAAATAAAGCTGGATAAGGGTAACATCCATGAGGAGGCAGGACAGGATACTCTGAGAAGGTGGCATCTGAACCCAGAACTTGTGAAGTTAAAGAAAGAGTCATGATATCTGGGCATGGGGGTCTTAGGCAAAGGCAGCAGCAGGTGGTCCCAAGGAAATAGCGTATTTGGAAAGTTTAAGGAATGGCAAGGAGACCAGCGTGACTATGTGGGCTCCAGTGGCAAGAAATGAGTCTGGAGAGGGGCAGGACCTTGTAGAACATGGCATAGACCCTGGAATTTATTCTAAGAAGGACTAACAGTCATTCAGATTCCTGAGCAGAGAAATTACACCAAAAGATCTCATGAATCCATTATACTATTAAGCATTCCTGCCAAAGTCAAAGGTTTGCAAACATCTTCTCTAAGGGGCCACATAGCATAACTTTAGGCTCTTCTGGCCTCATCTTTGTCAAAACTTAAACTGTGCTGTAGCAGTGCAAAAGCAGCCACAGATGCACAAGTGGCCATGGCCATGTCCCAATAGAACTTTACTTACCCACAGGAGGCAGGGCTGTAGTTTGCCAACCCTACTGTGGACCTGACTGCTACTTTACAGGAAGTACACCACGGGGAACAAAGCAGACAATGCCCAAAGGTAGTAAGGTGACATTCAGATGCAAGTCTTTCCACAAAACAGCCAGACTGGCTTGTCAACTGCATCAGTGTCATGGAGGGCAGCGGGACAAAGGGCTGAAGGAGATTAAGAGGCCAAAGAGATGGCAGGAACCTTGAATGAATCCTTGTTTAAAAAACATTTTTGAAGGTAACTAGGGAAATTCAATTATGGCATGGGTATGGAGAGGGTAGCAGTAAACACGTTACAGGGGGTATCGCTCATTCAAATGCTTGGGAGCAGTAGTGTTTCTAACCTTGGAATTTTTGGGGTTCGGGATTTTTGCATAGCCTTTACCATGGGGTTGAGCATCAATAACAGGAAAATCAGAAATGTTCCAAAATTCGAAACTCTGGGAGCATCATGTTGGTATTGAAAGTTTCCAATTAGGGAGCATTTCAGATTTCAGGTTTCCAGATTAGGATGCTCAACCAACATAATCATCTCAGGTGTGATGACACCATGATCTTGTAGGAGAACATCCTGTTCACAGCAGATGCCTGCTGGAAGTAGTAAGGAGCAGTGTCATGAAGTACAAACAGAAGTTGGAGACTTGGCACAAAACAATCAGGAAAACAACAAAAGATTCAGCATGAAGAGCTGGAAGAGGCACCACAGCAGAGCTGCTGCATCCGGGCACAGGTACCCGCAGGTTCACACAGTGATACTATTCTTTCAACTTTTCTGCAACTTAAACAAGCTGCCGGCAGGGTGGGGTGTGAGAAGGGTCCCCAGCTTCCTGGGGAAGGCAGGAGAGGCAGCTGGGTGCACAATAAGGAGGGTGCTGCAGAGTCCAAGCAGTGTCCAACCACCAGCACGCCTCTTGTCTCCCCTGCCACCCCATCTCTCTCCAGGCTCAGGGCAGTCAGCAATCTCAGGTCTACGTGGGGCAGGTCAGCAAGGGAAAGTGGCCAGCCATAGCAGAGTGGAGTGGCCTCCCTCTTGCTGGGTTTTTGGCTCACAACACCCTCAGGACTAAGGCCAAGAATCCTGGGGTTAGGTCTTTCTAGATCCAACCCAGCAGTTCTCTCTCCGGAGGCAGCAGAAATTACTAAGAAAAGAAAAAAGGCTCCAACCAGCTCCCACAGTCTCAGTAATAGGAGTCTCACCACACTGAAGGGTGTGTCACATTGAGAATGGAAACTAGATCATCTCTCTTGCCTACTAAACCGTGCTGGCTCCCGCTGCTCCTTCTCCAGGCTTGCAAGCTGTGTGCCAGGTACTGCTGAATCAAGGGCTTCCTGTTTATCATCCCCTGAATCTCTTAACAACCCTGTGACAAACCCCAATTTATTAAATGCCTGCCAAGCTCTGCAGGGATCTCTATCTAGGGGCCAAGGTCCTTGCTGGGCTCTCCAGCTTCAAGTGTCTCCACTTCCCCTCTTCCAAAACTTCCGCCACTGGATTCCCCAGTGACACAGAACTCTCTGTGGTCCCTGGACACACAAACCGTTTTACTTCCAGGTCTCTGCATACACTGATCACTCCTTTTCCTAAACCTTTCCAATTCCTATCTCCTATCCATCCTTCAACACTCAGCCTAACACTCAGGTCCTGACACCTATTGGTCAGAGGTGCTCTCACTAGCAGCCTATATTTTGGTTCCCAGTTTTCAACTGAGTAACAACTAAGCTGGTCTGAGATGGTAATTCTGTTCCCCTTGGTGAGCAAGTGTATTTTTAACCCTGGGGAGATATGCAACAATAATTACAGTATAGACTGTGGCAACATCTTGTGGTACTGCTGTGTACAGGCTCCAGAACTACATCTTCCAGGAGGGTACTACTAGCTACATGTGTAGCTATCGGAATTGAGTAAAAGCAACTAAGGTCAAATTTCCGTTCCTTAGTTGCCACAAAAAACATTTCCATCATGGCAGGAAGCTCCCTTGCATGGCCCTGCTTTAGGCTTCTTCAGAGGGTCAACAGAAGCCGTATCCCACAAGCAAGCTACAAGTGTGTCCCAAAGTGATGTCCAAAAGGACAAAGTGGGAGGAAGAACATTTGCCACTTGTTAAAAAGAAATGAGTTTCCTAATATATAAAGAGCCTTCAGACACAAATAAGAAAAACACCAAGAACTCAATAGAAAAAGAGATATAAACAGATAGTTCAGAAAAGCAAATTCACATGGCCCTTGAGGCTCAAACTCATCCAGAGAGGAGAAACCCACTACTCAGACTGGTAAAAACCCAAATGTTTGAAAACACAAGACCATGAGAACATTCTCAGACATCAACTGATAGAACTACCTCTGAAAATGACATACGCAGGCTGAGGACAGTGCCTCAAGAGGCTAAGGAAAGAGGATCACAGGTTTGAGGTCAGCCTCTGCAACTTGCAAGCTGCTAAAAAGGGATTGGGGTGTGGCTCAGTGGTAGAATGACCCAGGTTCAATTCCAAGCACCACAAAAAAAAAAAAAAAGAAAAAAGACAAGTACAAGTACACATTCTTGTGACCCAGTGATCCTACATCTAAGAATTCGTCACACCGGCTGACACCTGCACACATGTGAAATGAGACAGCACACAGCCCTGCACTGTGACATTGCTTATAATGAGCCACAGGCTGGGAACAACCCCAGTCACCACCAACAAAGAACTGCTAGATAAACAGGGATGCTCATGTCCAGCTGTTAAAAAAAGAAACAAAAAAACACTGTGGTGGTGGCAGCAGCTCTCTATGCACTGAGGAGGAAAGAGTCCACAAGATACTCAGTTAAGAGCAAGAGCAAGTTCAGAACAGCGTGAGCGCAGTGCTGCCTTCCAGGGCACGGGCGCCAAGGCCTCCATCTGCTCTTCAAGCACAGGGAAGACAGGTGGTTATCTGGGGGATGGAGAATGGAGGGAAGGGGAATGGTGACAGTGACACTTTTTTTTTTTTTTTTTTTTTTGGTGCTGGGGATTGAACCCAGGGCCTTGCATTTGCAGGGCAACCACTCTACCAACTGAGCTATATCCCCAGCCCGACAGTGACACTTTAACCAGACATCTACCCATTCAATTTGGCAGGGACAGGGGCGTGGGGGTTGTCTGTGGTGCTGGAGATGGAACCCAGGCCCTTGAGTATGGTAGACATACATTCTACTTCTGAGCTAAGTCCCAGCTTGACTTTGTATCTTCTTTTTCTTCTTTTCAGTACTGGATTGAACCCAGAGTACTGGGATTGGCTTAATCACTGAGCCATATCCCCAGCTTTTTTAATTTTTTATTTTGAGACAGGATCCTGCTAAGTTGCTGAGGCTGGCCCTGAACTTGCAATATAGGAGTGTGCCACGGTTCCCCATTGCCAGCTTACTTTTGAACCAGATGAATCTACATATGTAATTTCTTCTGATTACTAAATTGAAGTTTTTAAAGCGACTCTGAACCAGTACTTTGGAATCAATAGAGATGCTCACTTGTAACAGTTTGCTGACCCTCTATAGAGGACAGGCCTAGAATCTGTGTCATTAACAAGCTCTTCCTGTGACTTTGATGTGCCTTCAAGCCTGAGAACAGGCTGAGGTTTTCACACCAAGAATTCCAGTTCTTCTCAGCTCCAGTTAGGGAAACTTCACACCAGAAGGGTGGAAAACTGGGAACTCTTCAGTTGAGCTCAGGCGAATCTGTCCATTGTGCTCCTTCGCCTTGCACCAGGCTTGACCACTCTCAAAGGGCAGCCACATGGAGGCCCAGACTCACCTCTCATCTGGGGAGTCTACATGGAAGGTCCTCTCGATGACAGTGGTCCACTGTAGGCAGCGAATGACGAAGGTGTTAGGCCTTGGTCTCTCGGTCTTCATCAGCTGACATTCTGCAGGCAGGGGAGGAGCACTGGGGCAGTGAGGGGATAGCCCTGCCAGTCTGCAGCTCACATTCCCTGAGCCACCTGTGTGTGTCAAGCCCCATGCCAGATGGTGCTGAGGACCCATTAGAAACCAAGATAGCCCTGGCCTTGCCCTCAGGGAAGACCACCAGATGGAAACTCAGTAGTCAGGGCTAGGACAGGGACAGCCAGAGGACGCATCCTACCCAGCCTGGGGCATCAGGAAGGGGCATCCCAGAACTGATGGTTGAAGGCAAAGAAAACAGTCAGAGGGAACATCATGTATAGAAGCCCAGAGGATAAGAAGGACCCAACATACTCAGGGTAGCCAACTCTGCTCCAAGTGTTAGGAGGGGAAAAGTGAGAGACCATTTAGGAAAGGTAGGCCAAGGCCAGCTGGACAGGGCTTTGGAGGTCATGGGGAGGAAAATGCACTTTGTCTTCAGGGTAGCAGGGAGCCATGGAATGGACACAAACAGACTGAGACAGATCCCCTTGGCTGCCATGGAGGATGGGACTGAAAGCCAGAAGCCAGGGAGGAGGCAGGCAGAAGAACCCAGATGGGGAGGATGGGCTGCAGCAGAGTGCAGCAGGCAAGGGAGGAAAGGGAGCAGGTTGCAGCAGGAGGGAAAGGCACCTGGGACCAACACCAGGCCTCTGGTCTGACATCAGGCACCACAGGGCTGTCCCAAGGAGACGGGGAGGAAGACAAGTTTGAGGGAGGGAAGGGGAAGGTCAGTTTGAGACATGGTGAGTACAAGGGACCTAGAGGATACCCAGGAAGAAATGTCCAGGAAGCTGCTGGGGACAGGCTGGGTGTTCACACAAGGAGTTGAGGCTGAAGCCACCAGCATATGGAGAAAGCAGCCAGGGAAAAGGCTTTCTACAGAACAGCGTGAGGGCTAGGCTCCAGGAGAGGGTCCAGGGAGGAGTCAGACCAGGGAGGAAGTTGCAGGGGAGACCTGAGGAGAGGAAGGTGTCCGTGGAGACTGGCTGCCTATGAAGTACTCTTAGCAGGAACAACAAATCACAGTACAAATCACGTCAGCAGGGAAGGAAGGAAGTGGGGGCTAGACGGTCCCATGTTCTGCAAGGAGCCTGGGCGTGCGAAGCTGGACAGTTGGAAAACACCACTTCAGATGCCACAGAGGGAACTGAGGACTTAAGGTCAGCCCGGTGATCAGATCAGTGGGAAGTCATGACCCCTCTAGGTGAGAGGGATGGAGGGAGGAGGCTGTTAGCAGGGCAGGACAAGACTCCAGCGAGAACCACAGGGCCAGCTAGAGCTGGTGCTGGGGCCCAGAGAAGGTGTGCAGAAATGCCCTGGTTACACCCTCTTCTCATTCTCCACCTCCCACGAGGTTGAGCCCACAGCAACCAGCTGACAAGGAAGGATAGCAAGAGAAGGATGGGAAATGGATCTGAGGGCAAACAAGCCCAGGACAGTCCCCTGGCTCAAGAATGACCAAGACCCATGTGCCCCCAAGACCTGCCAGTCATTCTCTGAGTTCTGCAACTCTGGCTTGCTTGGCCTGAGACACACCTGCTACAGAGAAGTTGTTTAAGGGTGGTAAAGTCTGGTCAGGGGCCTCAGGCCTCTCCTTATACCCAATGAAGGAGCCATCACTCTTCAGAAGGAAGTACCGGGGCCTCCAGGTCTTGATGTATTCACCTGAAAGAGGCAGGAGAGGAGAGAGGTCAGGACAAGGTTGAATAGTGTCCCAGGCAGTCAGGCAGGCAGGCAGGCAGGCGGGCAGGCAGGCAGCCCAGTGTGATGGTGACTCACAAGGAGCACCACAGTGAGAGGAGGGTGGACAAGAGTGCCTCTCCCAGGGGAGCCCTCAAGGTGGCCCCTGCTGACGCAGGCTGGGGCACTGGGCTGAGCCTGAGTGATCCACAGGGTCATGCCTGGCAGGAAGGCGCCTGTAACAGTGCCCCAGAGCACCAACTGCCTCAGCACGTGGCCAACAGCAAGTTATCCTTGCCAGGTGGCTCCATCCGAGGGGAGGCCCAGACCTCCAAACACACATGACCTGTGACCTTGTTAAGGCCAAATGCCACAGACTGGTATTCAGCAATACAGCCATGGAGGTGAATCAAACATCAAAATACTCTTGTGCTGGGGAGGATATAAATGCTTTCACACCCTTCAAGGACCTGCAACCCCTTCCACTTTTCTGGAGGCTGGGAGCAGGAGGAGGCTGAGGCAGGACCTGCATGCACTGGCCCACACACACTCTACCAGGACCCCCTCCTCTGAGGACGGTCAAGGATTAAATGAGATGATGAAACAAACATCCACATAAAAACTTACACATGAACCTCCACAACAGCAGCACTCATAGCTGCCTCAAAATGGAAACAGCCCAACCATATATCAACTAATGAATGGATAAACAAAACTTGGTGGATCCAAATGGAAAACTGTTAGGTCCTAAGAAGAAATGAAGTACTGACACATGGTACAAAGTGGACGAATCATACTTACGCTAAGTGAAAGAAGGTGATCACAAAGGACCACAAATTATTTAGACAGTGTTTTACAATGGTTCAACTTTATGACAGTGTGAAAGCAACATGACTTCAGTTGAAAGCACACTTCAAACAGGAAATTCTGAACTTTTCCCAAGCTACCTATGTGCAGTAGGACAGTCTGACGACACTGGGCTCATAGTCACATGATCATAAAGGTGCTCAAATAACACTACCATCCCTATACTGCTAAGCTACGATGCTCTGTAAGTAAGGCGTATTAAGAGTATGTTTAACTTATGACAGGTTTATAATATGTAACCTGCCACGCTGAGAAGTATCAATACAAGCCCATTTGGAATGCAGAGTCTAGGGGAAGACTGGAAGGTAATGACCACTGGGGACATGCTTTTTAGCATGTAAAAAAATCTCCTATGATTGACTGTCGTGTTGGCTGCACAATTCCACTAAGAGCCAATGAACTGTGACCTTCAAATGGCTAAATTGTAAGGCACGTCAATTATATCTCAATGATGAGAGAGCAACATGAAACACCCAGCTTAGAACCCAGCACACTGCACACACTTGATAAATGCTCTTTATTATCAGTCCACTGTGCAAGAAGTGTGTGCCAGGCACTTGACCCCCACGGCACATGAAGACACAGGACACGGGGGCTGAGTTGTATCTCCTGGGTGGGACCCTCCAGTAAGTCACTGCCCTTCACTGAGATGTGTTTTCTCTTCTGGGGCCATTCATTAACTGAGGAAGAAGATGGGGATAATGATGATGCCACAGTGCTCTTTGTGCCAGGCACTGTCCTAAGTATCTCATGAATTTTAACTTATAAAATTCTCTCAAATGTAGACAGTAAATTATTCCATTTATATAAAGTTCAAACACTAGCAAAATCCTAAATTCAATAGCATATTAAAAGGATGGCCGGGTGTGGTGGTGCAGACCTATAGCCCCAGCTACCTGGGAGGCTAAGGCAAGATCACTTGAGCCCAAGAGTTCAAGGCCAGCCTGAGCAATAAAATGAGACCTGTTTCAAAATACATTTACATGTACATTTATATACCATGACCAAGTGAAATTTTCCCCAGGAATGAACAGATGGTTCAGTGTATGAGTGTCAGTCGATGCAGTGCACTACGTTAACAGAATGACGTAAGCATCCCAACTGACATGGGGAAAGCATCTGACAATCCAAGTCCCCTTCAGGATAAAAATATTCAGCAAGCTATGAACAGAAGGAACTTCCGTAATGTGATAAAAGGCATCTATGAAAAGCCCACAGCTGACGGCTGACGTCACACTCAATAAGGAAAGACTGAAAGCTTCCTCCTGAGGTCAGGATCAGGACAGGGATACCCATTTTCATTTAAACACTGCTGTACGAAAAGGAATAAAAGGCACCAAACTGCAAAGGAAGGAGGAAAACTACCTTTACTTTGCTGATAATGTGATCCCATGTAGAGAAAAATCACAAAGAATCTGCAAAATAGCCAGGCATAGTGGTTTGAACCTAAAGTCCCAGCTACTCAGGAGGTTAACACCAAAGGCTGGAGACCAGCCTGGGCAAAATATTGAGACCCCAATTAAAAAAAAAAAATTCCAAAGTAATTTCTACAGCTAGTAAGTTCAGTGCAATCAGCACACAAAAATCAGATGTATTTCTATACACCAGCAACCAATAACCCAAAAAGGAGATTAAGAAAAAAATTCATTTATAATCGTCTCCAAAAGAATAAAATACTAAAAAAAAAAAAAAAAAAAAGAAAGAAAAGAAAAAGCCAGGCGTGGTGGTGCACGCCTGTAATCCAAGCCACTCGGGAGGCTGAGGAAGGAGGATCGTGAGTTCAAAGCCAGCCTCAGCAACTTAGTGAGGCCCTAAGCAACTCAGTGAGACCCTGTCTCTAAGTACAATACAAAATAGGGCTGGGGAGATGGATCAGTGGCCGAGTGCCCCTGAGTTCAATCCCCGGTTCAAAAAAAAATAAAATAAAAATAAAATAAAATAAAATACTTAGGAATATTTTAACCATGGAAACAAAAGATTTTCACACTAAAAACAATGATTAAAGATATAAATGCAAAGACATCCTGTGTTCGTGGATTGGAAGATTTAACATTGTCAGGCTAATATTACCAGAGTGACATACAAGTTCAACAAAATCCCTCTCAAAATTCCAACAGCCTTTTTAGAGAAATGGAAAAGCCAATCTTCAAATTCATATGAAATTATAAGGTGTTCCAAATAGCCAACACAATATTAAATTTTTTTAGCCAAGTTAAAAGGCTCACATTTCCCAATTTCAAAACTGAGCACACAAAGCTATAGTAACCAAAACAGTGTGGTATAAGGATAAATATACAGACCAATGAAATACAATCAAGAAGTCAAATAACTAACCTAAACACTACAGTCAAATGACTTTCTACAAGGGGTGCCAGGGCACTCAATAGAATAGTTTCAACAAATAGTGCTGGCACACCTGGAAACCCACATGCAAAAAGTGAAGTCAGACCTCTACCTCACACTATGGACCACATACAAAAGCTAAGTAAAAAATCTATTAATCTAAGAGCTAAAACTATAGAACTCTAAGTAGAACACAAAGGATTAAATGTTCACTACCTTGGATTTGGCAATGAACTCTTAGATGATACCAAAAAGTAAAATATAAAGTGAACTTATCAAAATTAAAAACTTTGGGGCATGAGAGGACACCATCAAGAAAGTAAAGAAGTGGCTAGGTGTGATGGCACACGCCTGTAATCCCAGCTACTCAGGATGCAGAAGGACACCAAGTTTGAGGCCAGATTGTCAGCTGAGCAAGACTCTGTTGCACAGCAAAAATGAAAAGGCCTGGGCTGGTGCACTGGAGCACTCCTGTGATCTCAGAGGCTCGGGAAGCTGAGGTGGGAGCATCGCGAGTTCAGACACTGAGCAAGGCACAAAGCAATCCTGTGAAACCCTATCTCTAAATAATATATTAAAAAGGGCTGGGGATGTGGCTCAATGGTTAAGCACCCCTGGGTTCAATCCCCAGTTCAAAAATAAATAAATAAATAAATAAATAGGGCTGGGAATGTGGTAGAGCTTGCCTAGTATATGTGAGGCCCTGGTAAAATAAAGGAAAGGAAGGAGGGAGGGAGGAAGAAAGGAGGACAGAAAGGGAGGTGGGGGGGGGGGAAGAAACACAGGAAGAGGAGGAAGGAAGTGGGGAGGAAGGAAGGGAGAGAGGGATGGCTGGGTACAGAATAGGCAAAGACAAAAATAACCTACAGAATAGGCAAAAATGCTTGCAAATCATATATGTAACGGACTCTAGTATCCAGAAAATATAAAGAACTCTTATAACTCAATAACAAAAAGACAAACAGCTTGATTAAAAAGGGACAAAGGACTTAAATAGACATTCCTTACAAAGATATACAAATGACCAAGAAGACATGAAAAAATTCTCAATAGCATCAGTTGTTAGGAAAGCACAATCAAAATCATGATGAGGTACCACTTCACACATGCTGAGATTATGCAATAATCATAATCATGATCATAATCAAAAACACAAAGCTTTGTGTCATGGCACACACCTGTAATTCTAGTGGCTCAGGAGGCTGAGGCAGGAGTATTACAAGATCAAGGCCAGCCTAAGCAACTTAGCAAGACCCTGTCTCAAAATAAAAAATAAAAAAAGCTGTGGTGTGGCTCAGCAGTTAAGTGCCCCTGGGTTCAATCCCCAGTACAAAACAAAAAAAAAGAACCCCTCCCCAATGAAGAAACTAAAACCCTGTGCATTTCAGGACTGTAAATGGTGTAGACACTGTAGAAAAGTCTGGTGCTTCCTCAAAAAGTTAAACACAGAATATACTATAAATTACAAGTATAGGAACTATGACCCAGATTATTTAATTATACACACCTACATACCATGTATATTAGACATTAAATTATAAGTGCAAATTACAAATACAGACTATACAATCCAGCAATTCTCTTAGGTATGCACATGAAAAGAAAGGAATACAGGTATTCAAACAAATCCTGTACATTTTGTTCACAGCAATACTATTCACAACAGCAAAACAGTACAAACAACCTCAATATATATCTAGAGATGAGTGGATAAACAAAATATGATATGTCCATAAATTGATTATTTGGCCATAAAAGGGAATGAAGTACTGATACATGCTGTAATATAGAGGAACCTCAAAGACGTGCTAAGTGAAAGAAGCCAGTCTTTTATTGTGTATTGTATGACTCCATTTATAGAAGGGTCCAGAGTAGGTAAATCCACAAAAACAGAAAGCAAACTGACGGCTGCCAGACACTGGGTGGAAGAGGGTACAGAGCCTGACTGCTTAATGGGTACAAAGTTTTCTTCTGGGGTGATGAAAACATTTTGGAACTAGATAGAGGTAATAGTTACACAACATCATGAATGTACTAAAGGCCACTGAATTGTATAATTTAAGATGGTTTATTTCATGTTATGTAATTTTCACCTTCACTTTTTTTTTTAAAAAAGAAGGCAAAAACTAGAAAAACTCATCTAGAAGACTGCAAGCTTAGAGGGGTACTGGGGCTTCTGCAGACTGTCGTGTTCTATTTCTTTTTCTTTCTTTCCTTCTTTTTTTTGTACTGGAGATTGAACCCAGAGGGGCTTCACCACTGAGCCACACCGCCAGCGCCTTTTTATTTTTTGAGACAGGATCTCACTAAGCTGCTTAGGTCCTCACTAAGTTACTGAGTCTGGTCTCAAATTTGCAATCCTCCTGCCTCCGGATCCCAAGTAACTGGGATTACAGGCATGTGACACTGCACCCGGCTCTATTTCTTTATCTACACACTGGCACAGGGATGAGCTGATGATCCAGAACTTGTCTGTGGTGTTTTACACTTTGATAAAAAGAAACCTAGAATTAAAGAAAAAGGAGTCTCGTGATCTTATCCCCCATTTATACATGGGGAGACTGAGGCACAAGCAGCCCTGTCACGGTTCACAGCTGCTACTGTAGAGCTGGTGCTCCTCACCACTTGGCTGCCAGCCTCCACAATGGCAGAGGGGCCTTGTGCGGAGCCTCTCAGAGGGTGGGCACTCCGCTAATGGTGGTGATGGTATGCTAAGGTTGTGCCAAAAACAGGGCCCACACATGGCACAAGGGGCTCCAATCAGTCACAACAATTAGTCACATTCTCAGACCTTGCTGAGCAAGCAGCAGCACACAGACCAGACCCTGAGGACATTCATTCAGCAGCCAGGAGGCCTGAGTCCGACCTCACACTCTGTGCTGAAACCTTGGGCAATCACTCTTGTTGCTAGTCTGTAAGATGGCCACCACCTTACAAGGCATCTATGAAAATTCAACACCGGGCCTGCCTAGGGCAGACTCCAGGGCCTGGCAGGGTTGGCACTCCAAAAAACAGTGCAGCAATTATTTTAGCCAGCAGGGGTTGGAGCAGAGGTGTCAAAACAATGGCAGGGCCCACCTCTGCCAGCCACTGCCCCAATGACAGGCACAGGGAGACCTGGAAGTACACAAGTATGGGTGTGCACAGGTGTTCTGTGCTCACCCAAGGCAGGTGAGTACAAGTTGGGCCATCCCAGCAGACAGGGACAGGACTGTAGACAACTCATCTGGTCTCTTGCAGCATGAATTGGGATGGTGAAGCCCTAATAGAGACTGAGACCCACTTAATGCCATCAGCTGAGTCGCCAGGCCAGAGCTAAACCCCCAGTCCTCAAGAGTTCTACAATTACCTCCAGGACTCCTGGCACCTGAGCCCAGTGAGCCAAGGGCCTCAGGAAGCTTGAGTTGAGGAACAGGCCCAAGACCCTCCCACGCTCTAGCACATTTGCACCACACACAATTCCAGTTGTTCATCCAGCTATCATTTATGGAGTGCCTATTGTGTGGTGAGCACTTTTTCAGGTCACACATCAGTGAACAAGTCACATGGAAATCCCTGTCCTCATGACCACATTAGAGGCCTGGGCTGTTAACCCACCATACAGATGTCAATGAAGGCTCAGGTAAGTGACACAGCTTGCCTACCAACACCATCTGTCAAGTTTGCAAAGTTCCACTGACAGATCCAAATTCAGGGCTGTCTGTGGGGAGCTGGGCCAAAGTGACTTTAATGCTGCCCCTGCTTAGAAAAGGCAGTGGGACATGTGTCCCTTCTGCTCATCCTGATGGCAGTGGCCCTGTCCTGCATCACTGTCTGGTGTCTCTGGGCTGGGACAGGGTAGAATGGGTCCCTCCTCCTGGTTCCACAGGGTCAATCCCATCAGCCACCTACTCACCCACCTCAGGACTTGCTGGCTATCCCCTCTGTCCATGTGCCCCTGACCCAGTGAGCTGTGGTGCCCTACCCTGCCTCCTCCAGGTCTTTTTTCTCTGGGTACTGTGAATTGAGCCCAGGGACACTCTCACACTGAGCTACATCCCTAGCCCTTCTTCTTTTTCATTGTGAGACAGGGTCTTGCTAAATTGCCTGTAGTTACAGGTGTGCACCACCAAGCCTGGCTCCTTCAGGTCTTATTTAGACATCCTATTCTCAGTGAAGGCCTCCTCCCTGACCACTGAAATTATGATGGCTCTCCCAGCTCCTGCCCACCTCCCTCCCCATCCTTCTCTCACTGTCTAGTTTTACCTCACACCCTACACCACCAAGGACACATGCATCTGCCTGGGTGCTACCTGCCCGCCACCTAGAATGTAAGATATGATCACAAGTACAGAAGGTTGCCTGCTCAGCTCACTGCCATATCCCTGGCACGCAGGACAGAGCCTGACCCACAGGGGCTGTTCCATCAATAAATGTTCGTTGAATGAATCAAAGTGCAAGTAGAGGGAGGGGCTAAGGAGGTACCTCAGTGATAAAGTGCTTGCCTGGCATGCATGAGGCCCTGGGTTCAAATCCCAGGAAAACACACAAGGAAAGGGAAGGGAACGGAAGGGAAGGGGAAGGGAGAAGGGAAAAGGGAAAGCAAAAAGGGAAAGGGAAAGGGAAAGGGAAAGGAAAAGTAGAACAGCTACTACCAGGCCTGGTACCTTTCCTCCCCAGGAAGAAGGTCCATGGAGTCAGCTAAGGACAAAGCCACCTCGCAGCACATGCTTCTTACTGTCTGCTTCCCAAAGTCACATGGCGGCTGGTCCAGGGAATAGGCAGCCTGGAGTCTCCAGGTCTAATCTCTTCCCCACCATGACTTCACTATGGCCTCAGCTTCCCATCAGTACAACTGCATCAGGTCACATCCTGGTTCATAACATCTGAGGGCTTCCTACTGTCCACAGAGTTAAAGCCAAGGTCCCTTCCATGGCCTACGGGGCCCAGCATGGTAGGAGCTATGTCCCCCCTCTCCTCACTGCGCTCTTCCTGCTGTGCATGAAGCTTGGGTCCGTCCCCAGCACCAAACAAACACAACCCACCAGGGACCACTTCCACCTCTGAGCCCTGCCCTTGCTGTCCCTCCCCCTGGGACGCCCTTGCTCAGCTATCTGTGTAGCTCACTCCTGCATCTCCTCCAGGGCTCCTCAGAGCAGCCTCCCCTGATCAGCCCACCTCCCCAGCCCCTTGCTCCTCAGTTTCTATGTTTCACAGCGGCGCTTATCACTCCCTAACACCACATGTCTACTCATTTGCTGTTTGTCCCCATTCCCTATTGAAAAATGAACTCTGGGAGGGTACCACTGTGTCCCCAAAGCCTGGGTCAATGTCAATGAGTATCTGCTGAATGAGTGTTGAATATTGCCTTCGATTAAGTGACTTCCTTTCTCTGAGCCTCAGTTTCCATACCTATAAAATGAGGCTATGACTGAGCGTGGTGGTACATCTGGGTAATCCCAGCAACTCAGGAGGCTGAGGCAGGAAAACTGCAAGTTCAACGCCAGCCTCAGCAATTTTGTGAGATCTTCAGCAGCTTAACAAGACCCTGTCTCAAAATTTAAAAATAAATAAATAAAACAGGGCTATGAATGAGATCACTGATGCAGAGGCAAAGCCTGAGGCCTGTCTGTGGCTCATCCAGGGCATTCAACTAGGCCTGGAAACTCAGCACCAATAGGTCCTCAACCCCCTGCCCATGGACCCTGAAGGATTCCATGAAGTGGGCATCCAGCTACTAGCATGGAGGCTGCAAACCCTAACTCCTTGGGTCAGTCATCACCTACACTTCCATCTCTCAGGGCGCCAGATGCCAGAAGAGTCAGGGTGGGAGGGGGAGAAACATGATCTGATGGGCAAAAGCCACCCCTTACCACGTTTGTGCAGCCAGCCTTCTTTGATGACAGACACCTCATTCATGGTGGCAGCGTAACACGCTGTCACCTAGCTTGGAACAGCTCAGGGCAGCAGGACATGCAGGAGGCGCTGTGATAGAGTACACTCTGGAAGACAAGAAGGAGCATGTCAGAGTGGGAGGGATTCTACCCCAGCCCCTTCCTCAGGACACTCAGACTCTGAGGCCCTCTGGCCACCTGGCCTGCTCTACACCAGGTGTAGCCAGTGAAGACAAGGGACAGCCCTGCCCTTGGGGACCCAGTCTTAGCAGAGACATACCAGGTCTCCAGGGACCACAATCTGGGGGTAACAGAGGTCCCTGGCCTATGTGCAGCCAGGCCTGTGCACTCAGGCCCCTTCCTCCACCCTCCTTGCTGGCTGGATGGGCACTGAGGGAGCTCTGGCCTGCCCTCTGCATTACTCCCCTGCCCCAATGCTGAGGTAACCACGATGAACCACACAGACCTGGGCACCAAGCAGAGAGCGTGGCCACAGCCATCAGTATCTGCCTGCCCCAAAACACACACATCCACACACACACTCACTCTCATTCCCACTCTCTCCTTTCCAAACCAGAGAATCACCAACCTGTCACCTTCAGCAAACTAAATGCCCACTCGCCCCATGCTGGGCCACCCCAAGTCACTGTCTCAGCCTCAGTTCCCTCCCTGCTCTCACCAAGATGACTAAGGAAAGACAAATCAGGAACACTGGGGTCCTGAACAAGCAACCTACTGTGTATGCGCTTGTCTGGAGCCTAGAAGGCAGTTCCGGGGGCTTGACCAAGGTCTTGGGCCCTTCCCCAAGACCTCTGCTTCTGTCCTCAGGGACCGGCAGCCGACAGACTGATGGACGCCGAGGCTGCTGCTTCGTCTCAGGTTCCCAGAACGGAGGGGAGAAGGGTGCGAAGAGCTGCCAGCTGGCCTACCTGGAGCCAGGGCCTGGACTAGAGCCACAAAGCCCAAGGCGCCTTTCGCCTTTCCCGGCCTGGGGTTATTTGCGGACAGCAGGTCAGGAGCTACGGTGGCCCCCAGAGAAGTGTCAGCTGGCTCTAGGGACACCATGGGCATCAGCTTTCTCTCGTGCCCCAGGGGAGCTGGTGGGCCGGATACGCTACTGCCTGGCATGTGATGGTGGCAAGCTGCCCAGTCCCTGGGCAGAAGGAAGGGAGGTAAGTGGGAGGAAGTGGGAGGAAAGGCAACATGGACAGCGACAGGGACATAAACAGGACAGTGAAAATCACATTTTGGACTTCTTAGTTGCAAAGGCAACGATTCTGGGATGGGAACAGCAATAAGGGCCTCCCTTGCAAACAGGCATGGCACCTCACACCCTGAACTCAGGCCAGACAGAACCCTCCACTCCATCCTCACAATGTCAGCCTGCAATGTGACTGCCTGGCCCCAGGCCTCCCTCTCCCCTCCCAGCTTATGGCCTCCCTCTCCCCTCCCAGCTTATGGCTAGTAGGATCCTGCTCCACCTCCTCCCTGGACTCCCCCCATCCTGTCCCCTATTCAGCAGCTAAAGGACTCTCCAATTTGACCCTGTTCTTCCCCTGCTCAGAACCCTTCCATGGCCCTTCACTGTCCTTGGCAAAAAAACCAAACTCCTCAGAGCCTGATATCCAAGGCCTTTCAGGACCCGCTCCACTGCCCTTCATCCCAGCTGCCTCCTGCACACTCACCCTGCATGCCTCCTGCCCCTGCTCAGGCTCATCCCCACAGCCCCCTCAGCCAGCCCTGGCCTCCTCCCTAGGCTCACATCCCTACAGCTCCATCTTAAATGAACCTTGTCCCTCTCCTTCTACTCAAACCTTTCCACAGCTACCCAATGTGCTCAGAACACAGAACAAAGTCCTTGCTGCACTGAGGCCCTGCGGGAGCTGAGAACACATCTAGAAAGCAAAGGCTAAGACAACAACAGTAATTAACACCCCTGCCCCCCCACACTTCCAAATCAGGCATCTGTCACTTACACTCTATCCCCTGTGCCTTCTTCCTCCACCTCAAGGCCTCAGTCAAACAGTGACTCCTCCAGGAAGCCCTCCCAATCTCAGCTGTGCTGGGTGCTCTGTGCATCCACCTGGGCAATTCCCCACCCCGTCAGATGGAATTCAGTGACCAGCACAGCATCGACACTAGCTGAACACGAGGAATGAACCAAGCCTCCCAAGGCAGCAGCCCAAATCAGACATCACTGCAGAATACAATCTTTCTGAGTGCATTCCTAAAGCTTCAGACACTGTTCTGGGTGCTAGAAACAGCAACACTGAGACAGCCCTTGCTCTGCCTTATGAAGTTCACATTCTGGGGAGAAGGCAGGACCACCTGAATTCAGAACAATGTCAGCTTTAGCAAAGAGACACTGAGAGGGAAACTAAAGTAAGAAGAAAGACTGGCAGGGAATGGGGTGCTGTGTGAGCCGCACAGTGCAGGGGACCCATGGCAGACACACAGAGTAACCAAGGGAATGAGGAGTGCAGACATGCAGGGAAAAGAATTTCAGGCAGGGGAATAGTGAATGCAAAGGCCCAAGGCAGGAAGGAGCTGGTGGAGGCAAAGCCAGGAGAGAACACTCAAGGCCTTCCAGAATATGGCAGGGAGATGAGGTGGACACACTTTTCCCTGCCTGAGTTCAGTTCAGAATACTTCCCAAAGAGCTGAGGAGGAGAACTCAGCTGAGGAAGAAAGACAACAGGGGCCACTGGTTCAACCTCAGCTCTCCCCTCAGCGGCCCAGCAATATCACCTCTCAGAGCCTCCACGACTCAGTAGTGCCAGACTCGGCAGCAGCACCAAGGCACCCACTGTAGCAGAGGTTTCAACGCACTGCCTGACCAGGTAACAACCAACACATGGCTGCCATTATTCAAAAACTAAGTGAAGGCAGTCAGGTGTGACCGAGAGTGGTCAGGGTTCCAGAGTCCGCAAGCCATCCTCAGCTGGGTGGCCTTGGCCAGTGAGCCAGCACTCCTGTGGAACCTCTCCTGAGTGCTCACAACACCCCACCAGCGGGGCCATGACTGTGCCTAGGCAAGGACAGAGGCTCAGAGGGGAAGCCATTTACCTCGGGTCTCCCAGCTGAGTGGCGGAGGCCCTGGCAGGGGCTCAGCACACTGGAGTCACGTTTTATGGTCTCAGTTCAGCAACTAGAAATCGGCGGCAGCTCAGGCAAGAACAGGGGGAGGAACTGGAAGATCCCCTGTGTCCCGCCTGGATCTGCCCCGTCCTCCCACTGAGGGTGGCGCCTCAGCTGAGGTGTCTGTGACGCAGTCCTGTGTGATGAAACACCAGGCAGCGTGGCCAAGAGGACGGCCTGCTCACCCGGGAGCGCAGGCGGGGACACAGGCAGGAGGGAACCCGGGCAGCGCACAGAGCTCTGGGTTCTGGCCACCCTGGTCAGCACACCCCTCTGCAGGGAGCCTGCATGGCCCCACCCCCCACTCGCTGCTTCCGAGGACACCCATGCATGAGGGTGCTTAGGTCTGGGCTAGGGCTACAGTTGACCAGATGTGAGCCACCTGGGAGGCAAGGCGAAAAGAGCATGGGCACCTCACGGGACACCCAGATGACTAGGAAACACGCACAGCCTCGTTAGTTATGGGAACACACCGATTAAAACCACCTGTCTGGGATGCTAAAATTTTAAAAACTGACAACACCAAGCATCAGCAGGGGTATGAGGAATCACGACTCTTATTCACTACTGGTGGAGTACAAAATGGTTCAACTACTGTGGAAAACTGTTTGGCAGTAAGAATTAAAATTTAGCCAGGTGTAATGGAATGCATCTACAGTCTCAGCACTCAGGAGCCTGAAGGAGGAGGCTAGTCTCTGGTGTGGGAGACTAGAGTGGGCAACACAGCGAGATCCCATCTCAAAACAATAACAAAATACATACACACACACACACACACACACACACACGCCTACCCCTGACCCATCAATTCCAGTCCCCCAAAAATGAATACGTTTGTTTACCAAAAGACATGTATAAGAAGGTTCACAGCTGGTGAGGTGGCGCACACCTGTAATCCCAGTGGCTCGGGATGCTAAAGCACGAGGATTAAGAGTTCAGAGCCAGCCTCAGCAAAAGTGAGGTGCCAAGCAACTCAGTGAGACCCTGTCTTTAAATAAAATACAAAATAGGACTGGGGATGTGGCTCAGTGGTCGAGTGCCCCTGAGTTCAACCTCCAATACCCCCTCCCCCCAAAAAAATAAATAAATAAAAAGGTTTACAGGAGCAATATTCCTAGTGATTGTCAGCATCCCACCCACGAGAGGTTGGATAAATCAACAGTGAATTAATACTTACAGGAGAACACCACTCCTGCAACAGGGAGGCGGCATAAGAGAACGAGACTGAGTGGAAGAAAACAGACACAAAGTAACAAAACAAGTGAGCTTACTCACAGCAAGATGGAAATAGGACAGACCACACTGCTTAACAATGTCTTTATCCTCTAAAACTATGTAGAAAATCAAGGAGAACAAATGGCAACAAATGCTACAAAGGCAGGAGCCTTTGGGAAAACTCTGGGAGGTGACAGTGTTCCACTGTGGTCACACTGGGACCTGCTTTACAGCTACTGGTTACTGTAGAAAGTATCTTCCATGTATTTTTCTGTATTTTATGACAAAAGAAGTAACTATACACAAGAATCCTGGTTTGGGCCGGGCTTGGGCCGGGCGTGGTGGCGCACGCCTGTAATCCAAGCAACTTGGGAGGCTGAGGCAGGAGGATCGCGAGTTCAAAGCCAGCCTCAGCAACTTAGCAAGGCCCTAAGCAACTCAGTGAGACCCTGTCTCTAAATAAAATACAAAAATAGGGCTGGGGATATGGCTCAGTGGCTGAGTGTCCCTGAGTTCAATCCCTGGTTCCAAAAAATAAAAAATAAAAAAAGAATCCTGGTTTGGGAGTTCGATGACATGGAGCCCAGATTGGGCCGCCTCCTATCTCCCAAAGCAGGGTTCTTCCCCACCTCCCCTGGAAGGCTGGCTGGCCTCCACTTCTCCCTCAAGGAGGTCTGGCCATCTGTGGATAAGGAGGAGGCCTCCAGAGTCCAGAGGAACTGAGTTTCAGCCCCAGGCTGTATCTTGGCCATGTGGCCACAGGCAAGGGACACCCTTGGTGCTCCTGTATGTATAGTGATCCCCTGACTGAAGTGGTGGCCTGACCCCCCACAAGAAAGCTGGAGGCAGCTTCCTGCCACACACATGGGAGTGAAATCACCACACACAGTGGTTAGCTCTAAAAGGGGAGGGGAGGCGACTGGAGAGGGCTCTGGCTGTGCTGGTGAGGTTTTACTCATTTTTTAATAGCTGCTGACCACATGGGTATCACTGACTAATCTCTCTCTATGTTGCAAACACTCTACAATAAATTACTTTAACTTTTCTCGAAAACATTTTTATTTCCATCTGTCTGGCTCGTGGGCTTGTTTCTCGATGGTTTCTAACCAGAAGCCCCTCAGAGCTACATCCTTGAGATTCACATGAAGCCACAGGGCCTGAACTAGGCCCGGGATTCCAGGCAGAGGTGAGCCGAAAGCGTCTCTCAGGTACCCACCTTGTCCTAGCTGGGCAGCTAGAAGAAGCCAGGTCCTCTGGAACTCATTTGTTCACCTATAAAGCTAGGGTCATTGTGGTACCTGCCTCTTTGTGGGGTTGTAAGGCTTCAATGAATTCTAGTGCTCTGTTCACACCCCTCTTCCAGTCTGGGGCCCTACGACCATCCAAGTCAGAACCCAACCCTCCACTCAAACCACCCCCTGTCCTGTGACCCAGGGCAAAAGCCAAAATCCTGATAGAGCCCCAGGACACTAAAAGGTCTGCACTGTCCCCAACTGATTTCCCAAAGGCACTCCATTCCCATGGCACCTGCCCTCTGAAGCTCCTGAGCTACCCCAGGGCTACTGCATGCCCTGCTCCCTCAAGGGACCAGGCCATCTCTGCTAGTCTCTTTCTTTGATGTTTCTTAGGCTCCCATTCTTGCCTCCTCTTCTATTTTTTCTGTAAGAGGTATCACTGTGGACCTACATTCTGTATATATTTACGTGTGTGTCAGTTGATTATCTCTCTCTGCCCCAGAATGTCAACAAAGACAGGGCAGGGACTCATGCCTACCTTGATCAATGCTGGATTCCCACAGCTGGCAGTGCTAGGCACACAGTGGGCACTTAATTAAAATGAGTATGTGTAGAGGGAAGCCCTGTGCCCAGCAGTAGCTCAAAAGACATTCCTTCCCCTGCCACTCGCTATGTCCCCTCCCAACACTCCCCACCCCACCTCTCAGTGACCTGGTTTAGATGCAGGCAGCACATATGGGCTCAGGGAGGTGGGGAGAGCAGAGGTCTGCATCTCCTGGAGCTGGGGCTCCTTCCTGGCTATGCCTGGCTGAACTTGTGGCAGCAAGCCCCTCCGGAGCCTCTGTCACCTGTCCTCTGATCTGGGCCTTGCTAATGCTCCCTAGGACCCACTCAGGAGGTAAATTCAAAGGGACCTGTCCCTGGCAGAGTGTCTGCTTGTGGGAATAGGGCAGAGTGCAGGAAAGCAACACTCTTCCTTGCTACTCGCCACCCTGGCCCGTATTTGTTGAGAGCACTGCAGCAAAACTGACGAGCAGAACACGCAAGTACTCAGAGGCTCTCAAGCATAAGACTGGGCCAGCGCGGAGTTCTTTTTTTTGGAGATGGACACAATACATTTATTTCATTTATTTATTTTTATGTAGTGCTGAGGATTGAACCCAGTGCCTCACACATGCTAGGCGAGCTAATAGCCCATCCTGCCAGGGCTGAGTTCCAAGGCATGACTCTCAACTTGGCATTAGTGACACTTGGGGCCAGATAATTCCTGTTGTGGGGGCTTGTCTGTGTACTTTCAGGAGGTTCAGCAGCATCCCTGGTCTCCAGACACTAAGCCAATAGCACTCTCCCCTGGTTGTGGCCAGCAAAAATGTCTTCAGACATCACCACCTCTCCCTTATGGAAGCAAAGCCACTCCAGCTAAGAATCAGTTCTCCCTTCAAGCACTAACCAGGCCTGACCCTGCTTAGCTTCTGAGATCAAATGAGATGAGAACCGCAGTTCTAAGGGTATTGCTGCTAGAACAGTAAAAATCTGGAAACAAACTAACTGCCCTCAACAGGAGTCTGGTGCTACAGTAACACTTAATATGACAACTACGCTAAGAACAGCGAACACTTAGCTGGCAACACACAAGGTGCAGGGCCCACTTAGGGTACCTACAGATCCAACCCGCGCAGCCATTCTACAAAATAGGCATTTTAACCACCTCCACTTTATAAGGAAACTGAAGCATACAAGTGAAATGACTTGCCCCATAACCCCAAAAGGAGAGCAGAGCTGGCGCATATCCCCAGGCAGTCCAGCTTCACCTCATACCACACCCCATGACCTTCCAAGTTAGGACTGAATACAGGACCCCGCCCCCCACCTTACAGCCTTCCCAAGCTTCAGTTTCCTTTTCTGTGAAACAGAGTCATCAGCAGTTCTTCCAACACAGGCACATGCAGGGAGGACTTAACACAGCACCTGGCCTAAGGAGTAGGTGCAGCCACTCAGCACCACTCCATGGGGTACCAATCCTGAACACAAACACCAGCCTGGCAGCACCAGCAGCAAAACCATCAGCATTCAGTGAAAGGCTTGCTGCTGGATGCAACTTACAATGTCACCCCTTTTCTGAAACACAAACAGGCAGCCTCCACATTGCCTCAATTCTGACATTACTGAGGTTGATTTGCAGCTCATGACCCATGCATACGATTCATCTATAGCATCCTTTCAGAAAAGCAATTAGTTACAGATCAATAATGAGACTTCCGGGGCACAGTGTCCTAGGCTTCAGGGCATGAAGATGTACGCATTTAAGTGCCACATGCAGGGAAAAACAGATCAGAGGTACTGTGCTAACAGAGGCAGACTGCCAGGTGAGGGAGTCAATGCAGCTTCACACACCAAACACCAGACTCCCAACCCAGCTCTGCCATTTGCTGTGGAACCTTGGGCAAACCACTGCCCCTTTCCTCATCTTATCCACATACTAGAGATAATAAGAGTGCAGGCCTCCAAGGCTGCTGGCAGGATTCGATGAGCTAATCCACACACTGTCTTCCCAACAGCAGCTGTCCAGCACACATCAGATGTTATTATTTCCTCTGGTAGGTGGAGACATGGCAACTTCACTTCCTACACTATGTATTTCTGAGCATGTGAATTTTACCTATTCTACCTCCTTGGTGAGAAGGTGGTGTCAGAGAGACTTTAATTTCTCTTCATCACCCTCCCTACTCTGCCACCTACCCCATCTGTCTACTTAGAGCAGGTGGGATTGGGGACAGGAGGAGGACGTGGGTAGGCTGCAAAAGAAACCGGGACAAGAATAAGTACCAGAACAGCTTTCCTCGTCTTCTCTGCCTCCCCCGCCACACACACCTTCCCCACACTGCCACCCAGGGCCTTACGAACCCACAGAAACCATGTTAAATTATTTTGAGTCTGCTTGGCCACGGTGCCTGGCCCTGGGCTCCAAACAAACCGAGCACCAGGCCACAGCCAGCAGGGTCCTCCAAGAACAACTCTGTCCCTACTCAGGCTCTCTCCCAGGTGCACACCCAAGGCCAGTAGAGACTGCCAGGGTCAAGCTGCCTCAGTCCCTCCGCCACTCTTCAGGGTCTTAGGTTGGTGGCTCTAACACACACAGCTTCCCCTTCTCCTGGTCCCTTGAAGACTCTGCTTTCTCACCGCAGAGCCTCTGCACATGCTGTTGCCCTGACCAGCATGCTATTTACCCATTTTCATTTGCCTAATCCTCATTTCCTCAGGAGGGCCTCCTCTGACTGCCCCTTTCCCACAGGAGGGCAGCCACTCAGAGACCGGCCGGCTCCCTGCTTCACCACACTTACCTTTAATGTCCAGCCACCTGGACAATTATGTGGGTAATGTGGCCTCCCCTGCTGGACTGGGAGCTCCACATGGCAGGAACAGAGTCTGCCCTGGTCCTCACTGTGTCCCCAGCCACACCCAGCACAGGGCCAGGCCCAGAGCTCTAATTCATTCCAGGAGGGGTGGCAAAGAGAATCACAATTTTTATGCTCAGAGTTCTGCCAAGTGAAGGTGAAACAAAAAAATCCTCCATTCACTCACTTCACAAACATGGCAAGTGCATCAGCACTTCCTGGGGCACCCAGGATGAGCAGTGACCAGAACACAATTCCTACCATTGAGGAGTGTGGGGACAGGCAGCAAAATAAACACAGAAGCAAATTATACAGTATATCCAAGACTGAGAGATGTTATGGGGAAAAGCACCTTAAATACAGTGTAAAGGAAGAGGTGAGGGCTTCCACTTTACCCAGGTAGTCAGAGAGGGGCTCAAGGAGACAGTGACATCTGAACCAAAACGTGAAACAGATGAGACACATGGAAACCTGAAGAAGAGCATGCCATGCACGCAGAGGAAGAGCAGGGCCAAGGAGTGAGGTGCATGAGGCTCCACCAGAAGGGCAAAGAGAGGAAAAAAGGAGAGGGACAGAAGATATAGTACAGAGGAAGCAGGGAGCTTGGCTGGGCAGTACCATGGGGGGGCCCCTGCAAGGGCTGCGCTCTCCACAGTAGTGAGATGAGACCTGCTGGCTTAAGGTAGGCAGAGGGGAGGGGAGCAAGTGGAACCACCTATACCAGTACAGGGTGCAGGTCTTCCATGAGGCAGGGGCTGTATCACAACCTTCCTTTCTAGAAGCTGTACCCAGAATAAACCCTGCACACTAGCTTGACACTTCACCACATGCCCCATGTGGGGACCAAAGAACCTGCATTTGACAGTTAAGAAAACCAAGGATGAGATCTGTTCAGTGAGTACCCACACACAGACAGACAGGACACAGTCAAGGAGACTGGACTCCCACTATCAGACCCTAAGTCCTATGTCCGCATCCTCTGCCTGTGCTCCCAGAAGACAAAGCTCCAGCCACTCTCTTGTTGCCTACTCTCTCTGACCCCTGGGCAGCCCTCCCTCACCATTCCTGTCACCCTGCAGAACTGAGCTGCCCCCAACACACACACAACAGGACCTCTCCAGACCAGCTGAATGGCACCTCCCGCACACATGCAGCTCTGCGTCATCACCCTCTGCCTCTCCATCCCCAAGGACCTCTGATCTTGATCTCTGAAGTAGGGCCTGGTGGCCTGAGTTGGTACCTTACCCCTAGAACACCTAGAAGCAAAAAGGCAGGAGGCAAACCAGGGCTAATATTTAGTAAGTGCTCACAGTCCTCCCCACAATTCTGAGGTAGATGGTACTACCATCCCCATTTACAGATGAAAAGACTAAGGATCAGAGAGAGCCACATGCACAAGAACACAGTGAGCAAGTGCAGGAGATGGGCGGCGCCTTGGGTGGAGCCAGCTGACAGGACTTCTGTGTGATGGCAATGTGGTTCCTGAGAGTCTGAACTGTGGCCATGGCAGAAGAACTGTTGTTATTTTTATTTAATTTTAATTAATTAAAACTCAAGCAGCCACATGCTACTCAAGCACCTGGAGCCTGAGGTAGGAGGAGGGGTGGCTAGAAGCTCCCACGCTACCATCCCTCTCCCACACCCCAACCAGCTCACCTCAGAGAACTGGAGCAGGACTCAGAGGCCCCAACGCACACCTCAGGTCAGCTCCAATCCTGACTCTACCACCTCCAGGCTTCACAGAGTGCTTCTCGGAATCTTAGCGTCCTCATCTGTAAAATGGGATTTAACACCAATTGGACAGAGCACGTATTTTTGTAACTCAAAAGATACTCTTTTTGGACAATCCTGTGTTGTCATAGGAACCCACTGGGATGTGCTTTATGCACAGCTGGGGATAAGACCAGTGCCTGGGCAAAGGAACAGCAATTACACAGAGGCGAACTCTGAAATCAAGGCTCATCTGGAGCCCCAGTCAGGGTCAGGGAAGGAGGAAGGAATCGTTCAGATGACTCACAACTTGCCTATGTTAGCTTTTTGAAAATATCACCTAAATGAAAACACAACTAAAAAAAAGTAGGCATTCAAAAGGCCCCACCCCGAAGGCCCCTGGATACCAGTGTGAGCAGCTAAGCCCTGGGGGACCCTGCCTCCAAAGCAGAACATGGCCTGCTTCTTTGCCATCTTCTGGGCTACCATTTGAATCGAGTCAGCTCCCTCCCACACACTGCCTCCCCACCTACCTGTCTGTCCCTCCTCTTGGGGACAAAGTTATGGTCCTCACTATTGCCTGGTTCCTTGGCCCTGCCACCCTCCCCTCTCCCACACCTTCAGCTCCAGCTACATTGGGCGACCCTGTGTCACCACCACACCAAGGTCTCTCTCGTCCCAGGGCTTTGCTTGTGCTGTACCCTGCCAGCCCACCCCATCAGGCTTCCCACCGTGGCCTGCATGCTCCCTCCTGAGGGGAATTCCCAAGCCCAGCTGTATCTGTTCCCATTCTCTGCCCCCTCTGCTAGGCTGAGTGCCATTCCCTCGCACACAAAACAACACACGGCAGAGTAGGGACTCAATAAATATTTGGTGGTGGATGGAATACACAAATAACCAAAACCAGTCAAGGATTAACTCTAGTGATCATTCAGGAATCAGATCCCAAGGCAGGGGAGGGAAATGCCTCCCAGTCTCCTCTCTTCTCCCAGCCTCTAGGGGTCTCTAGGGAAAGATGGGCCAAGGTCAGAACTGCACAGCAGTCTTGAAATCCCAGAGGCACGGCTGGGAGGCTGAGGCAGGAGGATCGCAAGTTCAGCGCCAACCTCAGCAACTTAGCAAGGTCCTAAGCAACTCAGTGAGACCCTGTCTCTAAAAA
>JAJEJO010005506.1:0-10414 GCA_020662805.1 Glaucomys volans | reverse complement strand
CTGTATTTTTTCTACTTCATTCTGCTTTCTAGTGAATATTGTGGTTATTTTGGAAAATGTTGAGTTGTAAAAGTCCACTTCTTTGGCAGAGAATGAAGTGCTTCTTCATTCACCAAGAAGCTTTTCCTTCATTAAACCTAGTGTACATTATATTCTGAATGTTATTTCTTGCTGAAAGCCCGAATCAAGTCAGAATATGTGCTAAGCCTGAATTTCAAAATGCAAAAATGGAAAAGAAATTATTTTAGACCCTGGTGAATATTTTCATCTTGTACAACTTGCTTATTCAATCATCTTACCAACATATTAATGAGACGGCAATAGCCTGTTCATTCCTCAAAATTGTCTCATCTTCAGGAATACTGCCTCTTATGCAATCCAGTTGTTATACTCCCCAAGGAGATTCTCGAGTGCTTTATAGCAAAAGGGTCAGCCTCACCCAAGTGTCTTCCCTCCCTATAGTCCCACAATTAACCTGTCCCCTCCCTATATATCCTGGAAACACAGAAATAACAGGCTATTCTCTGGAACTTTGCTTTTAGGTGTAAGGTTGGTCATGGATGGCCAGCTAAAAAAATAAAGCCATCTTCTGGCTTTATGTGATCAGCTTGCATGACCTTATTTTCTTCAGGTGTAACATTTGGAGGCCCCAGGGAGATCTGATTTATCTAAGCCCTTAAGCCTAAATTGGCCACTTGTGATGGTTGCCTGTGGACCCTAGCCTGAGTAGAGGAGAGCTCCTGAGAGATGTGCCTCAGCCTCACTCCTTGGGGGACTCCCTAGCATCTTCAGGATGTTCCTTTGGACAAAGCCACCTTGTATTGTGTCTGCTTCAGTGAAAAGGCTATCAATATCATGGGTACATGGTCAGACTGGAAGCAGTCATTTACACTAATCCCAGGTCAGGGTGAGACATCACTCCTGACACCTCACTCAAGAAAGGTTACGGAATCCTCTTATGCCCTGGCCACTGGGTTGGAGTTAACCTACTGCCTTCTCTTTGGTGAAGAAATAAGAGGGATATACTTTCAAATTGGGTGCTGGGGATTGAACCCAGGGCCTTGTGTTTAACAGGCAAGCACTCTACCAACTGAACTATATCCCCAGCCCTCGAACTTCGTTCTGTACAAAGGCATCAAATGCAAACATAGATACCTCAAACCACTCAAAGTTGCGGGCAGAGAGAGACAGAGAGAGAGACAGTGAGAGAAAAGAGATCCAAGATGGCGGGTTAGAGGAAGGCTGCATTCCTACTTGCTCCATGGATTCCTACTTGCTCGGGATTCAAACAGCAGGAATATGACTCTCAACGAGATTTTATATTCAAAGCACATATAATGGGTCCCCAGGTGCCGCTCCAGAACCAACTCAGTCGGGCTGGGCACAGCCCCACCGCGGGCAGCTACCATCTGGGAGCGCCATACCTTGCAGCTGCTTCGGAGCCACCAACCTGGGTCTGCGCCAGGCAACAAGTGAGTGTGGGTTCCCAGCAGTGGCTTTGGAGTCACTGGCTGCGGCTCCGGCACCAGCCAGCGGCCTCCCAGGCAGAGACAGAGCATCTCAGGCTACCTGGGGCCTCCCGCGACTTCTGGAGAGGTCTGGCCAGGAGACTTTGGGATTGCTGACTCTGGCAGGGAGTCGGAGCTGCTCCACACAGTTTTGGCAGCTTCCCTGGCGGGGAGGGCCCAGCTACAGCTTCCTGTGGCCTCCAGCGGCGTCTGGGGAGGTCGGCCAGGAAACTCTGGGATCACGGAATCTGGCGGGGAGTGGGAACTATTCCGTGCCACTTTGGCAGCCTCCCTGGTGGAGAGGGCCCATCACCGGCTTCATGGGGCCTCCAGCGGCATCTGGAGAGGTCGGCCAGGAGCTCCTGGGATCTCTGACTCGGGTGGGGAGTTGGAACTGCTCCGTGCCAGTTTTGCAGCCTCCCTGGCGGAGGGGGCCCATTTCCAGCTTCCTGGGGCCTCCAGCAGCATCTGGAGTGGTCTGGCATGGAGCATCTGGGATTGCTGACTCCGGCAGGGAGCTTAGGGCCTTTGACGCCAGTTTACAGTGTCCCCAGGAGACAGCAACCACCTGCCACTGCCTGAACCCCCAGCGAGGAGTTCAGGCCAGGCTGGGCTCTAAAGTGAAGAGTCTCTATCACTGAGCACAGTTCTGTGACACCACACCAACTTGATCTAGTGCCCAGGCCCACACCCAGGCCCGGAGTCTACCACCTTGTTGTATCTAATTGTCTATCAACACTAGGCTGCCTCTGCCCAGAAGCATTGATCATTCCCAACCTGGAGGGAGTGGGACAGCACCTTTCTTGGGTCACCGCTTGATCAAGCACCCCTCAAGGAACAGAGGGGAATATACAAAAGCACCATAAGAAAACACAGGAAGAAAGTGTCCCAATTAAACGTGGATGATATGTCTAGAGAACCCAAAGACAGCATGGTAGAAGGAATGACAGAAAGGGAGTTCAGAATGTTCATAATTAAAGTGATCCGAGAAGAGAATGATGTGACGAGAGCAGATTCAGGCTATGAATAATCAGCTAATAGAGCAATTGCAGGAACCAAAAAATTACTTCAATAAAGAGATAGAAAGTCTGAGAAAAAAACAAACAGAAATTATTTAAGGAAACAAGGAAATGAAGAAAACAATCAACCAAGTTAAAAACTCAATAGAAAGCATAATTAACAGAATAGATCACATGGAAGACAGAACCTCAGACAATGAAGACAAACTATTTAATCTTGAGAACAAAGTAGAACAAACAGAGAAGATGGTTAGCAATCATGAACGAACCTCCAAGAAATATGCCACATCATGAAAAGACCAATTTTCAGAGTAATCAGGATTGAGGAAGGCGCAGAGATAAAAGAAAAGAGTATGAATAATCTATTCAAGGAAATATTATCAAAAAATGTCCCTCATATGATGAATGAGATGGAAAATCAATTACAAGAAGCCTACAGGACACCAAATGCCAAATCTTCATCATGTTGGCCTAGGACCAGATTTCCTTAACATGACTCCTAAAGCACAAGAAATAAAAGCAGGAATCAATGATTGGGATAGAGTCAAACTAAAAAGCTTTTTCTCAGCAAAGGAAACAATCAGCAAAGTGAAGAGAGAGCCTTCAGAGTAGAAGAAAATCTTTGCCACACACACTTCAGACAGAGCACTAATCTCCAGAATCTACCAAGTACTCAAAAATCTTTACACCAAGAACACCAATAACCCAACCAATAAATGGGCCAAGGAAATGAACAGACACTTTACAGAAGAAGATCTACAAGCAATCAACGGATTTATGAAAAAATGTTCAACTTCACTCGTTATAAGAGAAATGCAAATCAAAACCACCTTAAGATTTCATCTTACCCCAATTAGAATGTCTTTTATTAAGAACACAGGCAACGACAGGTGTTGACGAGGATGTAGGAAAAGGGTACACTCATACATTGCTGGTGGGAGTGCAAGTTGGTGCAGCCACTCTGGAAAGCAGTGTGGAGATGCCTTAGAAAACATGGAATGGATCCACCATTTGAGCCTGCTATCCCACTCCTTGGCCTACACCCAAAGGACTTAAAATCAAATTGCCTCAGTGATGCAGCCACATCAATGTTCATAGCTGCTCAATTCACAATAGCTAGATTATGGAATCAACCTAGATGCCCTTCAGTAGATGAATGGATAAAGAAACTGTGGTATATATACACAATGGAATATTACTCAGCCATAAAGAAGAATAAAATTATGTCATTTGTAAGTAAATGGATGATGTTGGAAACTGTTATGCTAAGTGAGATCAGGCAATCCCCAAAATCCAAAAACCAAATGGTCTCTGATAAATGAATGATGATGTATAATGTGTGTGGGGGGGAAGGTGGCAAGAATTGAGGTAAGATAGCTAGCATAGAGGGAAGGGAGGGGTGGCGGCGGGTGGGGGGTAAAATTAATAACAGAGTGTGTGACAGATACCATTGCCCTGTGTACCTGCATGAACGCACAGATGGTGTGACTCTACTTTGTGTACAATGAGTGAAACAATAGCTGTACTCCATTTGTGTTCAATGAATCAATAGGTAAATTAAAAAAAAAAACACAAAAAAATAAAAGAAGCACTAATGAAAAAAAAAGAAAGAAAGGTTATAAGCTGCCAACACTTTAGTAATAGAAAATTTACAAAAAGGACATATTGAACCCTCGAAAAGTCCTTGGAATACTCCAATTTTTGTGATCAGAAAGATATCCAATATTCGGGGATCCAAGATGGTGGGCTAGAGGAAGGCTGCATTCCTACTTGCTCCGTGGATTCCTACTTGCTCGGGATTCAAACAGCAGGAATATGACTCTCAACAAGATTTTATATTCAAAGCACATATAAGGGGTCCCCAGGTGCAGCTCCAGAACAAACTCAGCCGGGCTGGACTCGGCCCCACCGCAGGCAGCTAACATCCAGGAGCGCCGGTCCTGGCAGCTGCTTCGGAGCCACCGACTTGGGTCTACACCAGCCAACAAGTGAGTGTGGGTCCCCAGCAATACTTTGGAGTCACTGTCCACGGCTCCGGCACCTGCCGGTGGCCTCCCAGGCAGAGACCGAGCACTTCAGGCTACCTGGGTCTTCCAGCGGCGTCCAGGGAGATCTGGCTAGGAAACTCTGGGATCGCGGACTCTGGTGGGGAGATGGAACTGCTCCGCGCCTTTTTGGCAGCTTAACTGGCAGAGAAAGCCAGCTTCCAGTTTCCAGCTTCCTGGGGCCTCCAGCTGCACCTGGAGAGGTCTGCCCAGAGTCCCTGGGATCTCTGACCCTGGCAGGGAGTTGGAACTGCTCTGAGTTTGGCGGCTTCCCTGGCAGAGGGGGTCCATTTCCAGCTTCCTGGGGCCGCCAGCTGCATCTGAGGAGGTCTGGCCGGGAAACTCAGGAATCGCAGTCTCTGCGGGGAGTGGGAACTATTCTGTGCCACTTTCGCAGCTTCCCTGGTGGAGCGTTCCCATCTCCGGCTTCCTGGGGCCTCCAGCTGCACCTGGAGAGGTCTGCCCAGAGCCCCTGGGATCACTGACTCCAGCGGGGAATTCGAACTGCTCTATGTTTTGCGGCTTCCCTGGCAGAGGGGATCAATTTCCAACTTCCGGGGGCCGCCAGCGTTGTCTGGTGTGGTCCACCGGGGAGCGTATGGCCTTTGGCACCATCTTAGAGTGTCCCCAGGAGAGAGCAACCACCTGCCACTGCCTGAAACCCCAGCTAGGAGTTCAGGTCAGCCTGGGCTCTCAAGCCCAGTGTCTCCATCACTGAGCACAGTTCTGTGACACCACCCCAACTTGATCTAGTGCCCAGGCCCACAGTCACGCCCAGAGTCTACCACCTTGCCGTATCTAATTGTCTATCAACACTAGGCTGCCTCTGCCCAGAAGTATTGATCATTCCCAACCTGGAGGTAGTGGGACAGCACCTTTCTTGGGTTACCACTTGATTAAGCACCCCTCAAGCAACAGAGGTGAAGATACATGAGCACCATGAGAAAACACAGGAAGAAAGTATCCAAATTAAACCTAGATGATATATCAAGAGAACCCAAAGAGAGCATGGTAGAAGGAATGACAGAAAGGGAGTTCAGAATGTTCATAATTAAAGTGATCGGAGAAGAGAATGATGTGACGAGAGAGCAGATTCAGGCTATGAATAATCAGCTAATAGAGCAATTGCAGGAAGCAAAATTACTTCAATAAAGGGATAGAAATTCTGAGAAAAAAACAAACAGAAATTATTGAAGGAACCAAGGAAATGAAGGAAACATTCAACCAAGTTAAAAACTCAATAGAAAGCATAATTTACAGAATAGATCACTTGGAAGACAGAACCTCAGACAATGAAGACAAACTATTTAATCTTGTGAACAAAGTAGAACAAACAGAGAAGATGGTTAGCAATCATGAACGAACCTCCAAGAAATATGGCACATCATGAAAAGACCAATTTTCAGAGTAATCGGGATTGAGGAAGGCGCAGAGATAAAAACAAAGAGTATGAATAATCTATTCAAGGAAATATTATCAAAAAATGTCCCTCATATGATGAATGAGATGGAAAATCAATTACAAGAAGCCTACAGGACACCAAATGCACAGAATTAAAAAGATCCACACCAAGGCACATTATAATGAAAATGCCTAACATACAAAACAAAGATAGAATTTTAAAGGCTGCGAGAGAAAAGAATCAGATTACCTACAGGTGGAAACTGATACGGATATCAGCAGATTTCTCAGCCCAGACCCTAAAAGCAAGAAGGGCCTGGAACAACATATTTCAAGCTCTGAAAGAAAACGGATGCCAACCAAGAATCTTATACCCAGCGAAACGTGCCTTCAGATTTGATGATGAAATAAAATTCTTCCATGATAAACAAAAGCTTAAAGAATTCACAAAGAGAAAGCCTACCCTACAGAACATTCTCAACAAAATATTCGAAGAGGAAGAAACGAAAAATAACAATCTTAGTCATCATGGGGAGGAACTACCCTAAAGAAAGAGTCAATCAAAGGAGAAACTAAGTTAACCTAAAAACCCTAAAGAAGCTAAAATGAGAGGAAATACAAGTCATATCTCAATAATAAAACTGAATGTAAATGGCCTAAGCTCATCAATCAAAATACATGGACTGGCAGACTGGATTAAAAAGAAAGACCCAACAATATGCTGCCTTCAAGAGACTCATCTCATAGAAAACATGTCCACAGACTAAAGGTGAAAGGTAGGGAAAAAGCATACCATGCACATGGACTGAGTAAAAAAGCTGGGGTTTCCATTATCATGTCAGACAAAGCAGACTTCAAACCAAATATAGTCAGAAGGGAGAAAGAAGGACATTTCATATTGCTTAAAGGTAGCATAAATTAACAGGACATAATAATCATAAATATTTATGCACCAAACAATGGCACATCCATGTATGTCAATCAGATCCTTCTCAATTTCAGGAATAAAATAGACCAAAACAATATAATACTCGGAGACTTTAACACTCCTCTCTCACCGTTGGACAGATCTTCCAAACAAAAATTGAATAAAGAAACTATAGGACTTAATGACACAATTGCTAATTTGGACTTAACGGACATATATAGAATATTCCATCCATCAAAAAGTGAATACACTTTCTTCTCAGCAGCTCATGGGTCCTTCTCTAAAATAGACCATATATTATGCCACAAAGCTACTCTTAACAAATACAAAAACATAGAGATACTACCTTGTATACTATCAGATCATAATGGAATGAAATTAGACATCAACGAGAAAGTTAGAAACAGAAACTACTCCAAGACCTGGAGATTAAATAATATGCTACTGAATGATACATGGATAGCAGAAGACATTAGGGGGGAAATTAAAAGATTCTTAGAGGTCAACGAGAATAAAGATACAACATATTGAAATCTCTGGGCTACTATGAAAGCAGTGCTAAGAGGAAAGATCATTGCAGAGAGTGCATTTAATAAAAGAATGAAAAGTCAACAAATCAATGACCTCACATTACAGCTCAAAGCCCTAGAAAAAGAGGAACAGATCATCACCAACAGTAGTAGAAGACAGGAAATAATCAAAATCAGAGCTGATATCAACGAAATTGAAACAAAAGAAACAATTCAAAAAATTGATGAAACAAAAAGTTGGTTCTTTGAAAAAATATACAAAATTGATATACCCTTAGCCACGCTAATGAATAGAAGAAGAGAGAAACTCCAAATTATGAAAAATTTGTGATGGAAATGGAAATATTACAACAGACACAATTGAAATACAAAACATAATAAGAAGCTACTGTGAAAATTTATACTCCAACAAAATAGAAAACCTGGAAGACATCAACAAGTTCCTAGAGGCATATGAGCCACCCAAACTGAATCTTGAGGACATACACAACTTAAATAGATCAATTTCAAGCAATGAAATAGAGGAAGTCATCAAAAGCCTACCGACCAAGAAAAGTCCAGGACCAGATGGATTCCCAGCCGAGTTCTACAAGACCTTCAAAGAAGAGCTCATTCCAATACTCCTCAAAGTATTTCATGAAATAGAGGAGGAGGGAACCCTTCCAAACTCATTCTATGAAGCTAATATCACCCTGATACCAAAACCAGAGAAGGACACATCAAGGAAAGGAAATTTCTGACCCATACCTCTAATGAACATAGATGCAAAAATTCTTAACAGAATTTTAGGGAATCGCATACAAAAGCATATTAAAAATATAGTGCACCATGATCAAGTGGGTTTCATCCCAGGGATGCAACGTTGGTTCAACATGTGGAAATCAATCAATGTAATTCACCACATCAACAGACTTAAGGTCAAGAACCACATGATTATTTCAATAGATGCAGAGAAAGCATGTGATAAAATGCAGCACCCCTTCATGCACAAAACACTAGAAAAAATAGGGATAGTGGGGACATTCCTTAACATTGTAAAGGCTATTTATGCCAACCCACAGCTAACATCATTCTAAATGGAAAAAAATTGAAAGCATTCCCCTGAGAACTGGAACAAGGCAGGGATGCCCTCTTTCACTACTACTATTCAACATTGTTCTTGAAACTCTAGCCAGAGCAATTAGACATACCAAAGAAATTAGAGGATTACGATTAGGAAAAGAAGAGATCAAACTATCTCTATTTGCTGATGACATGATTCTCTATCTAGAAGATCCTAAGTATTCCACCAGAAAACTTCTAGAACTCATTAATGAATTCAGTAAAGTAGCAGGATATAAAATTAATGCTCATAAATCTAATGCATTTTTATTCATAAGTGATGCATCCTCTGAGAGAGAAATTAGGAAAACTACCCCATTCATATTAACCTCAAAAAAAATAAAATACTTGGGAATCAATGTATCAAAAGATGTGAAATACCTCTACACTGAGAACTACAGAATAATACAGAAAGAAGTTAAAGAGCATCTGAGAAGATGCAAAGATCTCCCATGTTCTTGGATAGGCAGAATTAATATTGCCAAAATGGCCATACTTCCAAAAATGCTATAAAAATTCAATGCAATTCCAATTAAAATCCCATTGATGGACCTCATAGAGAGCAAGCAATCATGAAATTCATTTGGAGGAATAAGAGACCCAGAATTGCTAAAGCAATCCTTAGCAAGAAGAGCGAAGCAGGGGGATTCACAATATCAGACCTCCAACTATGCTACAGAGCAACAGTGACAAAAACAGCATGGTATTGGTACCAAAATGGACAGGTAGATCAATGGTACAGAATAGAGGACACAGAGACAAACCCAAGTAAATACAGGTATCTCATACTTGAAAAAGGTGGCAAAAACATGCAATGGAGAAAAGACAGCCTCTTCAACAAATGGTGCTGGGAAAACTGGAAATCCATATGCAGTTTAATGAAACTAAACACATGTCTCTCACCCTGTACAAAACTCAACTCAAAGTGGATCAATGGCCTCGAAATAAGATCAGACACTCTCCACCTAATAGAAGTGAAAATAGGTCCAAATCTTCATCATGTTGGCCTGGGACCAGATTTCCTTAACATGACTCCCAAAGCAAAAGAAATAAAAGCAGGAATCAATGATTGGAATAGAGTCAAGCTAAAAAGCTTTTTCTCAGCAAAGGAAACAATCAGCAATGTGAAGAGAAAGCCTTCAGAGTGGGAGAAAATCTTTGCCACACACACTTCAGATAGAGCACTAATCTCCAGAATCTACCAAGTACTCAAAAATCTTTACACCAAGAACACCAATAACCCAATCAATAAGTGGGCCAAGGAAATGAACAGACACTTTACAGAGGAAGATCTACAAACAATCAACAGATTTATGAAAAAATGTTCAACATCAATCGCTATAAGAGAAATGCAAATCAAAACCACCTTAAGATTTCATCTTATACCAATTAGAATGTCTTTTATTAAGAACACAGGCAACAACAGGTGTTGGCGAGGATGTGGGGCAAAGGGTACACTCATACACTGCTGGTGGGAGTGCAAGTTGGTGCAGTCACTCTGGAAAACAGAGTGGAGATTCCTTCGAAAACTTGGAATGGTTCCACCATTTTACCCTGCTATTCCGCTCCTTGGACTATACCCAAAGGACTTAAAATCAGATTGCTACAGTGATGCAGCCACATCAATGGTCATAGCTGCTCAATTCACAATAGCCAAATTATGGAATCAACCTAGATGACCTTCAGTAGATGAATGGATAAGGAGACTGTGGTATATATACACAATGGAATATTACTCAGCCATAAAGAAGAATAAAATTATGACACTTGTATGTAAATGGAT
Source organism: Glaucomys volans (assembly GCA_020662805.1). Classification (NCBI taxonomy): domain Eukaryota; kingdom Metazoa; phylum Chordata; class Mammalia; order Rodentia; family Sciuridae; genus Glaucomys; species Glaucomys volans. The sequence continues at coordinate 99 of JAJEJO010005506.1, read as the reverse complement.
GATGTTGGGGACTGTTATGCTAAGTGAGATCAGTCAATCCCAAAAGTCCAATGGCCGAAAGGTCTCTCTGATAAATGAATGATAATGCATATTGGGGGG
>JAJEJO010005505.1:0-24713 GCA_020662805.1 Glaucomys volans | reverse complement strand
AAGGCCACAGGGGCATGGATCCCAGAAGACGCTAATCCTGGTCTCCACAGTCCCTTTGTAATTCTAGATCAGGAAAATTGTCTATGGACTGAGGAGCCACTCATATTGATGCCCAATTACTTTTCATAACTTAGATGTATGTGGGTGAGTTTTGTAGGTTAGGTGATTTTTGAACTGGAACACATTACACCAACTCTGGTGAGATGCCAAACTTTTCCATGACTGCCCAACAGGAGACAACTTACCCCTGGGATTAAGGACTTGTAAGAAGAAGTTATGAGCTGCTTAGCTCCACAATGTCAAGTGGAGGCATTTAATCACATATCATTTATGAAGGAGGCTATCAAGTTACTGGAAATGGAAGGGAGGTATCCCATGCTAACTCCACAGGTCAGGAACCACCACCGCAGCTATTGCATTACAACTATTGTACATTCAAAAATTGTCTTGCTATGATATTCCAGGGAGTCCTTCCCCTCACCTGTTGATGCAGAAACACCTTCAGAATGTGATTTCACTTAAGGCATAACTCCCTTGACCTGTCTATCACCTGTCTGAGAAAAGGCCCTCTAGCACATTTCCATGGACCCCTTCACAAGCAGCTGGTAGATGCAGATTACAGTTCAATGTCACAGATCCTGGCACAATTATCCAGTGAGAATGAGGAACAGATGGATGAAACAAGAGTCTGATGAGCACAGGATAAGCCTGGATCTCTAATGACAGAGTGAATCCAGGCTTTACATAACCCCTGTGGCTCCTGAATAATATCAGTGGAAGTTAATTTATGTATTCAGCACCTATTCATACAACTCTTGAATAAATGATGTACATAAAATTGCAAATCACAAGTAACTGAATAAATCGAGTACTGCATGTAGCCAAGTTCTATCTAAATCTTTCAGTTTTCTAGTAGTTATTGGGGTTCTGTTGGAATACATTGAGGGGTAAAAGTCCACAACTATTGCAGAGAGACTGGAATGTGCCCCAGAAAGTTTCTCCTCCTCATATCATAGTGCATGTGTTACTTTGAATGACATTTCCTTCTTGAACGAAATAATGATGTTCCAATGTACTAAATCCCAACTTCAAAATGCAGAAATGGAAAAGAATCAATTTCAGACCCTGGTGAGAATTTCCATCCTATTGATATTGCTGATTCTATACACTTGCCAGCATAGAAATGAGAAGGTGATAAACTCTACTGTCCTGAGAGTTGTCTCATTTAGGGAATAGTGCCTTGAAAGATATCCAGGTGCCTGGGGATGACAATTATTTGACACCAAAGACACTTGCTGAATTCTCTCTTTAGAATGGGCATGCAATTTGATGTGGTATGTATCCAACCATTTTGTGTTCACTTGTTTGAACAGAGGAGGTAATGTAGAGACACACAGGATTTTGTGATATAACAGAATTCTTAAGGTAGATGACTGCATGTTTCCTGCTCTCACACTGTGATAACCTAAAGAGAAGAACCACCCCAATTAAGAGTCTAATAATTTCTATCAAATTCTCTCCATCTCTCTTGAGATATTGTACCCAGCAATCATTATTTCAGGTAAAATACCAAGGTCTAAGGAGTAATGAAAAGAGAAAGATTTCTCCATGTCCCTCTAATGAGCAAGAGTATGTAGTTGCTCAATGAGCAGATGACTAACTAAGGGAAGCATGGGAGCATGTGACAGTAGGTGAAGTAGAACATTATAGGAAATATTAGATGCTCTGATCCTTGGGACAAAAGGAAATTGAGGGAATCATTCACACCTGAACACCAGGTCCTTATAATTCAAAACAGATCACACCTGACTAATTGTTTTCATCCCGACTGTTTTAGGAGGAAATTCCAAGCAGCTGGGCCAAAAGCATATCTAGTGTTTTTGCTGGATCTTGTTTTTCACCTCAGATAAGTGGGTGCTTGGAGAAGTTGGATTTTCTGGGCATAATCTCTTTCTGAGAATAAGGAATGTCTCAACAACTTCACAAAGACGAGTGTGTACATACTTATAGGGAATGGAAAGAGGTGGGGGACCAAAGATCGATGAACAAATGAATCCAATTTTCTCAGAGAAAAAAATGATTCCCATTCAGTTCTCAAAAGTTCTGGATTCATGTTTGCAGGAATTCCTCTCATCATTCTTTGCAGTGTGATTATTTGGAGAAAGATCTGTCCATTGAACTTTCAGTCCTTCATTCCTCTTCAAAGCACTGCTATCCTGGTATCATTCCCACTCATGAAGTGGTGAAGTTGATAACCAAAGCTACTGGGACATGGGAGGATATAGACAAGAGCTATATTATGTAGAGAGGAATGAGTGCAGGAGATTGGTATAGAATGGCATGGCATTTTCTGTCTGATGTAGGAGAATTCAATTTTTCCTTGCCCAGGGCTTGTTGCTGAGCCTAGAGCTTCTTGATTATCCATGAATGGCTTGGCTGGGCAGCACATAGCGCCTGCACTCACAGATAGGTCATATGAGACCACAATGGCATCCCGATTGCCTTGGCAATCAGAACCTCCTCATGTGGTGACTGCTGTGAATGAACCTACTAGATAAGGGAAGGCACATCTGTGCTAGAAGGAGGGACAAAATCAGGCAAGTCCCAGGAGTCTTTTGCTTGCCATATTAGAGATTCTAAGTTAGGACAGGAGAGGAGTTTACATGTGTTGTGGTATGGGGTCCCTCAGAATTTGAGATATCTGAGTCCATCAGAGGTAAAGACCCTGCTGAGGACAGTCAGACTGCCATGCTTTCGATGCCCACAAGGAGCAGTGTGCACACATGGCTTGAGAAGGCATCATAATTTTCTTGCAATGTGGCCCAGCTCCAGGCAATTAGTTCTGTCCAGGTCGAGTGGATCAGGGGAGATGAGGGGATGTTTGATGATGCGTGGTCACTAACCCTACCATAGGTCACAGGGGCATGGATCACCGAAGACTCTCATCCTGTTCTGCACAATCCAGATGTACTGCCTTATCAGAAAAATTGCCTAGGGCCTTAGGAGACACTCACATTGAAGACCAATGACTTTTCATAGCTTCAGAGTATGCAGGTGAGCTTGGTAGTTTAGGTGAAATGGGAACTGTAAAATATCACACCAAATCTGGTGTGATACCAAAACTTTCCATGAATGCCTAAACAGGTAACAACTTAACCCTGGGATTAAGGACTTGAAAGTAGAAATGAGGAGCTGCTGAAGTCCCCAAAGTCAAGTGGAGGCATTGGTCACTCATCTTTTATGAAGGAGGCTAGCAAGGAAGGGAGACATCCCATGCTAACTCCACTGGCTAGGAATCACCACCTCATCTGTAGCCTTATGATTATGGTGCATTCAGAAATTGTCTTGCTATGATTTTCCAGGGGCCCCTCCACTCACCAATTGATGGAAAAACAACTTCAGAATGTGTCCTCACTTAAGGTGTAATTCTCTTGACTTGTCTATCCCCTGTCTGAGGAAAAGCCCTCTGGCATATTTCCATGGATGCCTTAAACAGCAGCTGCTGACTACAGTTCATGGTCACAAATACTGGCATAATGATCCAGCAAGAATGAGAAAAAGAAGTATGAAACAAGAGCTTGATGAGGAATGGATAGACATGTAACTCTAATCACAGACTGAATCCAGGCTTTACATACCCCTTGTGGCTCATTAATAATATAAATGGAAGTTACTTTATTTATTCAGTGCCAATTCATACAACTCTTGAATAAATGATGTATATAAAATTGCAAATCACAAAAAATTGAGTAAATCAAGCACCACATGTACCTGGGTTATATCCACATCTTTCAGTTCTCTAGTAGTTATTGGGGCTCTGTTGGAATACGATGAGGGATAAAAATCCTCATGTATTGCAGAGACCAGAGTGTGCCCCAGAAAGTTTCTCCTCTGTAAACCCTCATCCATGTGATATTTTCAATGTCGTTTCCTGCTTGAAGGCAACAATGAAGTCTGAAGAAGTGCTAAACCCCAGCTTCAATATGTGATGATGGAAAAGAATCAATTTTAGACCCTGGTAAAAATTTCCATCCTGTAGATATTGCTGATTCTATACACTTGCCAGCATATGAATGAGAATGTGATAAACTTTGCTTTCCTGAGAGTTGTCTCATTTAAGCTATAGTGCCTCTATGAAAATCTAGGAGCACAACTGAATGAAACAACAGACACTTGCTGAATTCACTCTTAAGAATAGGCTTACATTTTAATCTGATACATATCCAACCTTTTTGTGTTCATTTGTTTGAACAGAGAAGTTAATGTACAGACACTGCAGGGTTTTATGGTCTGAACAGATATTTTAATGTAGATGATTGCATGTTTCCTGCCCTGATTATGTGAAAAGTTTTGTAGAAGAACCACCCCCAAGAAGAGTCAAATAATTTCTATCAAATTCTCTAGATTCTTATTGAGATGAATGAAGCCAGCAATCATTGTTGCAGGTGAAATCCCAATGCATAGGGAGTAATGAGGCGAGAAAGACTTCTCCCTGGCCCTTTAATGAACAAGAGTACTAGACTGTTCAATGAGCCAAAAATTAACTGAGGAAATCATGGAGGCATGTGGCAGTAGGAGAAGTAGGCCTTTGTAGGAAATATTCAATGCTCTGATATTTGGGACCAAAGGAAATTGAGGGAATCTTTCACACCTGAACACCATGTCCTTAAAATTCTTACAGCTCACAGCTCTCTCATTTTTTTCATTCCTCCTATGCATTCCTTGAAGAAATTCCAAGCAGCTAGGCCAAATGCATATCCCAGAGATGTTGCAGGATCTTCCTTTTCACCTCAGATATGTGTGTCTGTGAAAAAGTTGGATATCCTGCACATAGTGTGTTTCTGTGAATAAGGGAATGTCTCAACAGTTTCACATGGCAGAGTCTCTGCATATGTTTTGGGAATGGGAAGACGTGATGGAACACAGGATCTAGAAACCCATTTATCATATTTTCTCAGAGACTAAATGATCCCCATTCAGTTTTCAAAAGTTAAGTAGTTATGGTTGCAGGAATTCCTCTCAACATTAATTGCAGTGTGATTTTTAGGAGAAAATTCTGTCCATTGAACTGTCGGTCCTTCATTTCTCCCCAAAATGCTGATATGGGGCTACATTTCCACACAAGAAATGGCTAAGTTTATAACCAAAACTACTGGGACATGGGAGCAAAATGGAGGAGAGCTATATTATGTAGAGATGAATGGGCTGGTATGCAGGAATTTGATTTGGAAGGGCAAGGAATTTTCTGTATCATGTAGAATTCAGGTTTTTCCTTGACCAGGGTTTGTTGTTGGGCCTAGAAATTCTTGGTTTTCCACAAATAGGTTGGCTGTCATTCTAGATGCACAGAACATACCTCCTACAGTCACAGATAGGTCATATGGGAACAGAGTGGCATCACAGTGCCATGGCAGCCAGAACCTCCTCATGTGCTGGCTTCTTTGGAGCAAAATACAAAGGAAGGGCTGGGAGAGCTGTGCTGGAAGGAGGGAGAAAAACCGGCAAGTCCCAGGGTTCCTTTGATTGCCAAATTAGAACAGGTTATGAGGAATCTGCATGTCTCGTGGTATGGGCTTCTCTGCCTTTGAGACACCTGAGTCCATCAGAGATAAGGACTCTGCTGATGCCAGTCAGGCTGCCATACCTTCCATGTCCACAAGGGGCAAGGTGCATACTTGGCTGAAGAAGGCTTCATAATTTCCTGGGAATGGGGCCCAACTCCAGGCAATTGTTTTCCTCCAGGTGTAGTAGACCAGGGTGATATGGGGACGTTGATGACATGTGGACACCAACCCTAGCACTGGCCACAGGGACACTCCTCCTGGTCTCCACAGTTCGCATATATTGCATCATGGGGAAAATTGCCTAGGACCTTAGGAGCCTCTTGCAGTGATGGTCATTGTCTTTTCATAGCAGAGGTGTATGCGGGTGAGCTTGGTAGGTTAGGTGAAGTTTGAACTGGAAAATATCATGCCAACTTTGGTGAGATGCCAAACATTTTCTAGAATGCTGGAATATGAGAAAGCTTAAACCTTGGACTAAGGACTTTAAAGTAGAAGTGAGGAGCTGCTGAGCTCCCCAAGGTCAAGTGGAGGCATTTAGTCTTTCATCATTTATGAAGGAGGCTAGCAAGTTACTGGAAATGGAAGGAAGACATCCCATGCTAACTCCACTGGCCATGAACCACCACCTCAGCTGTTGCCATACAATTGCTATGCACTCAGAAATTGTCTTGCTATGGTTTTCCAGGGGGCCCTTCCCCTCACATATCGATGCAGAAAAATCTTCAGAATGTGTTCTCACTTAAGGTGTAATTCTCTTGACCTGCCTATTCCCGGTCTGAGGAAAGGCACTCTGGCACATTTCCATGGATCCTTTAATCAGCAGCTGGTAGATGCAGTCTAGAGTTCAGTGTCACAAATTCTGGAACAAGGATCCAGCAAGAATAAGAAAAAGATGGATGAAACAAGAGCCTGGTCAGCACAGTATAAACCTGGAACTCCAATGAGAGAGTGAATTCCGGCTTTACATAACCCCTGTGGCTCCTGAATAATATCAGTGAAAGTTAATTTTTATATTAAGCTCCAATTCATACAACTCTTGAGTAAATGATATATATAAAATGGCAAATCCCAAAAAAAACTGAGTACATCATGTAGCTGGGTACTATCTTTCTCTCTCTGTTTTCTAGTTTTATTAGGATTCTGTTGGAATACATTGAGGGGCAAAAGTCCACATCTACTGCAGAGAGATGGGAGTATGCCAAAGAAAGTGTCTCCTCCACAAACACTAGTGCAGGCTATACTTCCAAATCATTTCCTGCTGGAAGGCCACAATGAAGTCCGAGTATGAGCTAACTTCCAACTTCCATATGTGACAATGGAAAAGAAACATTTTCAGAACCTCGTGAGAATTTTCATCTTTTAGATATTGGTGATACTATACCCTTGCCAGCATAAGAATGAGAAGGTGATAAACTCTGTTTTCCTGAGAGTTGATTCATTTAGGGAATAGTGTGTCTAAGGCAATCCAGGTGCCAGGGGACACACAATTGGCTGACACCACAGAGGCTTACTGAATAATCTCTTTAGAATGGGCTTGCAATTTAATCTGATAATTATCCAACTGATTTGTGTTCACTTGTTTGAATAGAGGAGGTAATGTAGAGACACTGCCAGGGTCTTATTATCTGAACAGACTTTTTAAGATAGATGACAGCATGTTTCCCGACCTGATTATGTGATAAGCTTTGGAGAAGAACCATCCCAATGAAAAGTCAAATGATCAAGAGTACTGTAGCTGCTCAATGAGCAAACAACTAACCAAGGGAAGCATGGAGGCATGTTGCAGTAGGAGAAGTAGAGATTTGTAGGAAATATTAGATGCTCTGATCTTGGGACCAACAGAAATTGAGGGAATCTTTCGTACATGAACACCATGTCATTACAATTCCAATCAGCTCACACCTGTCTCACTGTATTCATTCCTCCTCTGCATTCCCTGAAGTAGTTCCAAGCAGCTGGGCCAAAGGCATATACCAGTGGTTTTGCTGAATTTTCCTTTTCACCTCAGATATGTGGGTGCTTGGAAATATTGGGTTTCTGGGAATAATCAGTTTCTGTGAATAAGGGAATATCTCCAAAACTTCACAAGGCAGTGTGTGTACATATGAATAGGAAATGGTAAGAAGTGAGAAATCTCAGGACCTATGAACCCATGAATAATATTTGCTCAGAGAATAAATGACCACAATTCAGTTTTGAAAAGCTCAGTAGTTATGTTTACAGGCATTCCTCTAAACATTCATTGCAGTGTTATTATTTGGAGAAAGACCTGTCCATTGAACTGTCAGTGTTTCATTTCACCTGAAAATGCTGCTATCCTGGTTTTGTTCCCAATCAAGAATTGGCTAAGATGATAACCAAGCTAAAGGAAAAAGGTAGCAAAATGGACAAGAACTACATTATGCAGAAAGGAATGGCCTGGTATGCAGGAGTTTGGTTTGGAAGGCTTGAAATTTTCTCTCTCCTGTATGAGAATTAAGGTTTTCCCTTTCCCAGGGCCTATTTCTTGGTCTAGAGCTTATTTGTTATCCACGAATGGATTGGTTGTCATTCTGTCTGCACAACACATACTGCCTGCAGTCACAGAGTGGTCATATTAGAGCAGACTGGCGTCATGGTTGCCATGGCAACCAGAATTTCCTCTTGCCCTGGCTGATGTGGAGGAACTTACAAGAGAAGAGCCGCCCATCTGTGATGGAAGGAAGGACAAAACAGGAAATTCCAGGAGTTTTTCCTTGCCATATTAATGATCCTAATTTAGGACAGGATAGGAGGAGTCAGAATGTGTTTTGGTCTGGTCCCCTCTGCCTTTGATACATCTGAGTCCATCTGAGATTAGGTCCATGCTGAAGTCAGTCAGGCTGCAATACCTTCCATTTCCACATGGGGCAATGTGCACACTTGGCTGCAGAAAGCTTCATAATTCAATGGGAATGGGGCCCAGCTCCAGGCAATTGGTCCTGTCCTGGTGTAGTGGACCAGGGGACATGCAGGGATATTTGATGACGTGTGCACACCAAGCCTAGCACAGGTCACAGGGATATGAATCCATGAAGACACTCATCCTGGTCTGCACAGTCCGAGTGTATTGCTGTATCAGGAAAAAGGACTAGGGTCTTAGGAGCTGCTCATATTGAGGCCAATGACTTTTTATAGCTTAGGTGTATGTGGGTGAGCTTTGTAGGTTAGATGAAGTTTGAACTAGGAAACACCACACCAACTGTGGTGTGATGCCAAACCATTCCATGTATGCTCAAACTGAAGACAGCTTAAAGCTTGGACTAAGGACTCAAAGTAGAAGTGATGAGCTGATGAGTTCCCCAAGGTAAAATGGAGGCAATTAGTCACTCATAATTTATAAAGGAGTGTAGAGAGTTGTTGGGAATGGAAGGGAAACATTCCTTGATAACTCCACCAGCCAGGAATCACCACCTCAGCTGTTGCTTTATGATTAGTGTGCACTCAGAAATTGTCAGCTATGATTTTCCAGGGGTCCTTCCATTATACCTTTGATGTAGGAACACCTTCAGAATGTGTTATCACTTAAAGTGTCATTCTCTTGACCTGCTAATTGCCTGTCTGAGGAAAGGCCATCTGGCATATTTCCATGGACCCCTTAACAAGCAACTGGTAGATGCAGACATCAGTTCAGTGTCAGGGATCCTGGAACAAGGATCCAGCAAGAATCAGAAACTGATGGATGAAACAAGAGCCTGATGAGCACAGGGCAGACCAGGACTTCAAATGACAGAGTAAATCCAGGCTTTACATAACCCCATTGACTCCTGAATAATATCCCTGGAAGTTAATTTGTTTATTCAGTGCCAATTCATACAACTCAAATAAATGATGTATTTAAAATTGCAAATCACAAAAACTGAGTAAATCGAGTACCACATGTACCTGGGTTCTATCTAAAGGTACTCAAGAAATGGCTAATAATCAAAGCTACTGGGCCATGGGAGCAAAAGAGATGAGAGCTATATCATGTAGAGAGGAATTTGTTGGTATGCAGAAGCTTTGTTTGGAAGGGCGTGGAACTTTATCTCTCATGTAGGAGAATTCAGGTTTTTCATTGTCCAGGGCTGGTTACTGGGCCTAGAGCTTCTTGGCTATCCATGAATGACTTGGCTGTCCTTCTAGCTGTGCAGCACATATCACCACCAGTCACAGATATGACATATGAGAGCAGAGTGGCATCACAATTTCCATGGTGACCAGAACCTCCTCATGTGCTGGCTACTGAGGACAAACCTACAAGAGATGGGCTCTCCCAGCTGTGATGGAAGGAGGGACAAAACAGGAAAGTCTCAGGATCTTTTCCATTCCATATTAGAGATCCTAACATAGAACAGGAGAGGATGAGTCAGTATGTGTTGTGGTATGTGCCAGTTGGCCTTTGAGACATCTGAGTCCATCAGAGGAAATGACCCTGGTGAATCCAGTCAGGCTATCATGCCTTGCATGTGCACAAGGGCCAATGTGTCACTTGGCGGCAGAAGGCATCATAATTTCCTGGGAATGGGGCCCAGCTCCAGCCAATTTACTACCCCTCTGAGTGTACTGAACCAGGAGAGATGTCCAGATATTTGACCATGTGTGGTGACCAACCCTATATTGGCCACAGGAACATGGATCCCAAAGACTTTTATTCTGATCTGCTCAGTCCAAGTGTTTTCCTGAATTGGAGAAATGTCCTAGGGCCTTAAGACCCACTCTTATTGATGACCAATGACTTTTCTTTGCAGAGGTGTATGTGGGCGAGCTTGTTAGGTTAGGTTAAATTCGAATTGGAAAACATCACACCAACTCTGGTGTGAGACAAACCTTTCTATGATTGCCCAAATAGGAGACAGCTTAATCCTCGGATTAAGGACTTGTAAGTAGAAGCGTGTTGTTGCTGAGCTCCCCAATGTCCAGTGGAGGCATTCAATCACTCATCATTTTTGAAGGATGCTAGCAAGCTCTTGACAATGGAAGCAAGACATCTCATGCTATCTTCACCGGCCAGGAATCACCACCTCAGCTGTTACCTCATGACTATGGTGCATTCAGACACTGTCTATCCATGATTTTCTAGGGGACCCTTCCACTCCACCTTTGATGCAGAAACACGTTCAGAATGTGTTGTCACTTAAGGCTTAATTCTCTTGGCCAGCCTATTGCCTTTCTGAGGAAAGGCCCTGTGGTACATTTCCATGGATAAATTAACAAGCAGCTGGTAGATGCAGACTCCAGTTCCGTGTCACAAATCCTGGCACAACAATGCAGCAAGAATGAGAAAAAGATGGATGAAACAACTGTCTGATGAGCACAAGATAAAACTGGAACTCTATTGATAGAGTGAGTCCAGGCTTTGCATAAACCCTGTGTCTCCTGAATAATATCAGTGCAGGTTAATTTATGTTTTCAGCAACATTTCAAACAAGTCTTGAATAACTGATGTATATAAAATTGCAAATCACAAATAACTGAGCAAATCGACTACTACATGTACCTGGGTTCTATCTCCATCTCTCTTTTTTTTAGTTGTTATTGCAGTTCTTTTAGAAGACTTGAGGGGTAAAAGTCCACATATATTGCAGAGTGACTGGAGTATTCCCAGAAAGTTTTTCCTCAGCAAATCCTAGTGCTGTGATACTTTCAGTGTCATTTCCTGTTCAAAGGCCACAATGAAATACAAGTACATGCTATTTCCCAAGTTCAGTATGTGAAAATGGAAAAGAATAAATTTCAGACCTTTGTGAGAACTTTCATCCTATAGATATTGCTGATTCTTCACACTTGCCAGCAAATGAATGAGGTGATGAACTCTGCTTTCTTGAGATTTGTCTCATTTAGGGTAGAATGCCTTTACATCAATCCAGGTGCCTGGGGAAAAACAATTGCCTAACACCACAGAGACGTGCTGAATTCTCACTTCAGAATGGGCTTGCAATTTATTCTGATAGTTATTCAACTCTTTTCTGCTCACTTGTTTGAACAGAGGAGGAATGTAGAGACACTGCAGTGTTTTAGGATCTGAACAGATATTTTAAGGTAGATGATGGCAAATTTCCTGACCTGACTCTGTGATCAGCTTTGGAGAAGAATCACCCCAAAGAAGAGTGAAATAATTTCTATCAAATTCCCTAGATTCCTCTTGAGATGAATGCAGCCAGTATCCATTTTGCACACCAAATCCCAATATTTAGGAAGTAATGAGGAGAGAATGATTTCTCCCTGTCCCATTAATGAACAAGAGTGTTGTTGTGGATCAATGAGCAGACAATTATCTGAGGGAAACTTGGAGGAATGTGGCATAGGAGAAGTTGACCTTTGTAGGAAATATGTGATGCTCTGATTTATAAGATCAAAGAAAATTGAGGGAGTATTTCACACCTGGACACCAAGTCCTTAAATTCCAAAGAGCTCACAAGTCTCTCATTGTTCTCATTCCTCCTGTGCATTCCTTGAAGTCATTCTAAGCAACCTTGGCAAATGCATATATCAGTGGTATAGATGAATCTTGATTTTCACATCAGATATGTGGGTGCTTGGAGAAGTTGGACTTCCTGAGCATCGTGTCTTTGTGTGAATAAGGGAATGTCTCAACAACTTCACAAGGCAGAGTCTGTACATATGTATAGGGGATGGGAATAGCTAAGGGACCACAGGATGTACGAACCCTTGAATCATATTTGCTCAGAGAAAAAAATGATCCCCATTCAGTTTTCAAAAGTTCACTAGCCAAGTTTGCAGGAATTCCTCTCAATACTCTTGGCAGTGTGATTATTTGGAGAAAGACATGCCCATTGTGCTGTCAGTCCTTCATTTCTCCTCAAAATGCTGCTATCCTGGTTTCTTTTTCACTCAAGAAATGGCTAAGTAGATAACCAAAGTTACTGAGACATGGGAGCAAAATAGGCAAGAGCTATATTATGTAGAGAGGAATGGGCTCTTATGCAGAAGTTTGGTTTGGAAGGGCGTGGAATTCTCTGTCTCACGTAGAAAAATTAAGGTTTTTTCCTTGCCCATGGCGTGTTTCTGGGCCTAGCACTTCATAGTTATACATGAATCCCTTGGCTGTCATTCAAGCTTTGCAACACCTACAGCCCATAGTGAAGCATAAGTCATATGAGAGCAGAGTGGTGTAACAGTTACCATGGCAACCAGAACCTCCTCATGTGCTGGCTGCTGTGGAGGAACCTACAAGAGAAGGTCTGGCCCAGCTATGCTGGAAGGAGGAACAAAAAAACAGACACATCCCAGGGGTTGTTGCTTCCCATATTAGCAATCTTAACTTAGGACTGGAGAGGAGGAGTCTGTAGGTGTTGTAGTACGGGTCAGTTTGCCTTAGAGACATCTGAGTCCATCAGAGATAAGGACCCTGCTTAAGTCAGTCAGGCTGCCATACCTTCCATATCCACAACTTCCAGTGTGCACAGTTGGCTGCAGAAGGCATCATAATTTCCTGGGAATGGGACCCAACTCCTGGCAATTGGTTTAATGGACTAGAGGAGATGCAGGGTGCTTGATGATGTGTGGTCACCCACCCTAGCACAGGCCACAGGAGCATGGATCCCCAAAGACTCTAATCATGGTTTGTCAGTCCTGGTGTAGTGCTGCATCTTGAAAATGGCCTAGGGCCTTAGGAGCCACTCACATTGATGGTCAATGGCTTCTGATAGCAGAGGTGTATGCTGGTGAGCTTGGAAGGGTAGGCGAATTGTGAACTGGAAAACATCACACCAACTCTCAAGTGATGCCAAACCTTTCCATTAATGCCCAAACTTGAGACAGCTTAACCCTGGGATTAAGGACTTGTAAGTAGAAGTATTTTTCTGCTGAGCTCCCCACTGTCAAGTGGAAACATTTAATCACTCATCATTTATGAAGGAGGCTAGCAAGTTGTTGGCAATGGAATGGAGACATTCCATGCTAACTACACTGGCCAGAACTTATCACTTTAGTTATTATCTTACAATTATGGTACACTCAGAAATTCTCTTGCTATGATTATCCATGGGGCCCATCCACTCACCCTTGATGCAGAAACACCTTCTGTATGTGCTCTCAATTAACTTGCCATTCTCTTCAACTGCCTATTGCCTGTCTGATGAAAGGCCCTCTGGCACATTTCCATGGACCACTTAACCAGCAGCTGGTAGAAGCAGACTACAGGTCAGTGTCTCAGATCCTGCCACAATGATGCAGTGAGAATGAGAAAGAGATGAATGAAACAAGAGGCTGATGAGCAAAAGATATCCTTGGCCTTCTAATGACAGAGTGAATCCAGGATTTACATAACCCATGTGGCTCTTGAATAATATCAGTGGAGGTTAATTTATGTATTCAACCCCAATTCATACATCTTGAATAAATGATGTATATGAAATTGCAAATCACACAAAAAAATTAGTAAATCGAGTATCACATGTAGCTGGGTTCGATCAACATCTCTGTGTTCTAGTTGTTATTGGTGTTCTATTGGAATATGTTGAGGAATAAAAGTCCACATCTACTGAAGAGAGACTGTAGTGTTCCCCAGAAAGATTCTCCTCCCCAAACCCTAGTGCATGGGATACTTTCAATGTCATTTCCTGCTCGAAGGCCACAATGAAGTCCCAATATGTGCTAAAACCCAACTTCAATATGTGAAAATGGAAAAGTATCAATTTCAGAACCTGATGAGCATTTACATCGAATGAATATTGCTGATTCTATACACTTGCCAGCAGATGAATGAGAAGGTAATAAACTCTGGTTTCCTGAGATTTGTCTCAAGTAGGGAATAGTTCCTCTAAAGCAATTCAGGTGCCTGGGGTTGTACAATTGGTGGAAACCACAGAGGCTTGATGAATTCTCTCTTTTGAATGGGCTTGCAATTTCCTCTGATACTTATCCAATCATTTTGTGTTCACTTGTTTGAGCAAAGCACATAATGTAGAGTCACTGCAGTGTTTTATGATCTGAACAGACTTTTTAAGGTAGATGACTGCATGCTTCCTGCCCTGACTATGTGATAAGCAAATGAGAAGACCTATCTCAGTGGAGAGTCAAATAATTTCTATCAAATTCTCTAGATCCCTCTTGAGATGAATGTAGCCAGCAATCATTGTTGCAGGTGAAATTCCAATGTCTATGGAGTAATGAGAAAAGAAAGATTTCTCCCTGTCCCTTTAATGAACAAGACCTTTGTGACTGTTAAATGAGCAGACAATTAACTGAAGGAAGCATGGAGGCATGTGGAAATAGGAGAAGTAGACCTTTGTAGGAAATATTAGATGCTCTGCTCTTTGGGACCAAAGGAAATTGAGGTAATCTTTCACATCTGAACACCAAGTCCTTACAATTCCAAATGCCTCATATCTCTCTCATTGTTTTCATTCCTCCTGTGCTTTCCTTGTAGAAAATCAAAGCAGCTGGGCCAAATGAATGTCCTAGTGGTGTTTGTGGATCTTGCTTTTCACCTCAGATATGTGGGTGCTTGGAGAAGTTGGATTTCCTTGGCAAATCTGTTTCTGTTAATAAGGGAAAGTCTCAACACTTCATAAAGCAGAGTCTGTTCATTTGTATAGGGAATGGGAAGAGGTGAGGGATCACAGGATCTTCTAACACTAGAATATTTGCTCAGAGGAGAATAATTCCCATTCAGTTTTTAAACATTCAGTAGTTATGTGTGCCCAAATTCCTCTCAACATTCGTTGCAGTGAGATTATTTGCAGAAACCCCTGTCCATTTACCTGTCAGTTCTCATTTCTCCCCAAATATTGCTATTCTGGTGTTGATTCTACTCAAGAAAGGCCTAAATTGTTTAACAGTTCTCCTGGGACATGAGAAGGAAAGAGGACATCTACTCTATGTATAAAGGTAGGGCCTGGAATGTGGGAGTCTGCTATGGAAGGGTGTAGAATATTCTTACTCATGTAGGAGAATGCTGGTTTTTCTCTCTTCTTGGGGTTCTTTCTGGGACTTGGGCATCTTGGGTTACCTTGACATGTTTGTTTCCCATCCTGTGCTTGGAGGACATTTGTTTCCCAAATGTGCTTCAGATACAGCCTGCAGTAACATAAAAGTCATAAGACAGTACAATGTCTTTATGGTGGCCTTGGTAACTGGAACCTCTTTAGGTCCTGA
This sequence comes from Glaucomys volans, assembly GCA_020662805.1. Classification (NCBI taxonomy): domain Eukaryota; kingdom Metazoa; phylum Chordata; class Mammalia; order Rodentia; family Sciuridae; genus Glaucomys; species Glaucomys volans. Next base: position 9,030 of record JAJEJO010005505.1, on the reverse strand, counting down.
CTGTTGTGGAGGAGTCTTCAAGAAAATGTCTGGAGTAGCTATGCTGGTAGGAGGGAAGAGGAAGCAGTTAAGGCTCAAGGGTCTTTTGTTTGTCCCAATGGGATCCCAACACCATTGCCCAATAGAGGAGGAATCAGCGTGTGTTGTGTTTAGGATCCCTCTGGTTTTGCGATATCTCACTCCATCCAAGATAAGGGAGCATGCTGAGGCCAGACAGTCTGCCATACTATGCATCACCATGAGTGGCCAATATGCTCACTTCCATCAGGAGGCACAATGATTTCCAATGAATGGGGAACCTGCTGCAGGCAATTGGTCAACACCAAGTATACTGGATCAGGGAGAGGCATGGGAGTGCCAAACGACATGTGAGTCACCAAGCCTAGCAAAAGCAATGGGAACATGACTCTGCAAAGACTTTCATCCTGATTTTCACTATTCTGGTACATTGATGAGTCCAGAAAATGGCCTAGACCTTAGCATAAACTCTCAATGATGGCCAATGGATGACATTTCTGAGCAGAGAAGCATTCAGGGTAGTTTGGTGGGTTAGGTGAAGTTTGAACTGGAAAACTTTACTCCAACTCTGCTCTGATGCCAAACCTTTCCACAAATGCCCCAACAGGAGACATTTGGAACCTGCGATTTAGGAGCATTAAGTGTAAGTAAAGAGATGCTGATCTCTCCAATGTCAAGATTAGAAAGTGAATCTCTAATCAATTTGGAAGGAGGTTAGCAGATTGTTGGCAATTGAAGAGAGATATTCTATGCTCACAAACTGGCCAGGTTCCACCACCTCTTCTGTTGCCTTACAATTATGATACACTCAGATATTGTGTTGCTATGATTTTCCAAGGGGCCTTTCCACTTGCCCTTTGATGCAGAAACACCTTCAAAATGTGACTTCAATTTAGCGGAATTCTCTTAAACTGCATGTCACCTGTCTGAGAAAAGGACTCTGGCATATTTCCAAGGACCCTTTAGCAGCTGGTAGATGCAGATTACAGGTCAGTTTCAGAGACACTGGCACATCTGTCCTCCAAGAGCGTGAAACTGAGGGATGAAACAAGTGACTGATGAGGACAGGATGAACCTGGGAATCAAATGATACAGGGAAACAAGTTTTTACACAAACCCTGTAACTCCTGAATTATTTCAATGGAAGTTAATTCATGTCCTCTGCACAATTCACACATTCTCTAATAAATAATCTCTCTGAAAATGCAAGCATAAAAAACTGAAAATCCAGGGCCATGTGCTACTTTGTTATGTCTACATCTCACTGTTTTCAAGTAAATATTCTGGTTGTATTGAGAACATTGAGGTGTTAAATCCACTCTTTCATAGCGTGCTTGGAGTGCACCCCAGAAAAATTCTCCATCCCAAACCCTGGTGCAGGTGATATATTTAATGTCCTTTCTTTATGAAAGGCAACAATGTAGTCCCAATATGTGCTAAACATGAATTTCAAAAAAAAAATATAAGAGTCAGTCTTATTCCGTGGTGATCATTTTCATCTTGTACAACTTACTGAATCAATAGACTTGCCAGCTTATTAATGATAAAGTTATTACCTCTTCTCTCCTCAGTAATCTACCGTCTTCAGGAATACTGCCTCTGAAGAAGCTCAGGTGTCTGGGGAAACACATTTGGCTGGCACACAGATGCTTGAAGAATACTCTCATAAGAATGGGCTTCCAATAAAATGTGACACTTACACAACCATTTTTTGTTCACCTTATTGATCAGAGGAGGAAATGTTGAGACATAGGAGGGGTGGCAAAATATGAAGGGCTTTCTAAGGTAGATGATTGCATGTTCTGCAGACCTGACTATGGGATATGCTTTGCAGAAAAACAACCCCAAGACCAATCCAAATAATTTCTATAAATTCTGTCGATTGCTATTAGAACAATCCAGCAAGCATCCATTGTTGCAGATCAAATCCCAATGTCTAGGTAGTAATGAGGAGAGAAAGATTTATCCCAATCCCTTTAGGAAGAAGAAGTTTGTGACTGCTCAAAGGGAAGACATGAATCTGAGGGAATCATGGAGGCATGTGGCAGTAGGAGAGGAAGGCATTTGTAGGAATTATTATATGTTCTGAGCCTTGAGAACACAGGAAATTGAGGGAATCTTTCACCACTAAACACCAGATGCTTTTAATAGCACCTGCTCACACCTCTCTCATTGTTTTAATTCCTTCAGCTACTTTCCTGGAGGAAAATCTTACCTGTGGGACTAAATGCATATCCTAGTAGAGTTGCTTTATCTTGCTTTCCACTTCAGGCATGTGGTTCCCTGGAAAATATGGATTTCCAGGACACAGTCTGTTTCTCTGAATAAGGGAAAGTATCAGCAGTTTCATGAGGCACAATCTGTAAATATGTGCATGGAATGGGAAGAGGTGATGTATCTTGAGATGTCTGAACCCATATTATTTTTTTAGAGTTAAATAATCACCATTCAGTTTTCAAACATTGAGTAATTACAAATGCAGAAATTTCTCTCAACATTCTTTGCAGTGCGATTATTTGCAGAATGTCCTGTCCACTGAACTGTCAGTCCTTCATTTCTCCTGAAAATGCTGCTACCCTTGTTCAATCCCACTGAAGAAATGCCTAACGTGCTTACCAGTGCTCCAGGTTCATAAGAGCTAAAGAGAGGAGAGCAATATTATGTAGAGTAGAATGGACTAGCATGGGGGAATTTGGCTTGGAAGGGTGTAGAAATTTCATGTAGGAGAATGCCCATTTTGTCTCTCCCCAGTGTTTGTTTCTGGGCCTTGGGGAATTTGAGTTTCCATGAATGGCTTAAGTATCATTCCTGCTGTGCTTCACTTACTGCCTGCAGTCACAGACAGACCATATTACAGCACAAGGGTGTAATTGTTGCTCTGGAAACCAGAACTTCTTCAGTTTCTGGCTGCTGCAGGGGAACCAGGAAGAAAATGGCTGGACCAGCTGTACCTTAGGAGGGCAGCAGAAGCAGGTAAGACCCAGGCGTCTTTTGTTTGCCACAGAAGGGATCCTAAACTCTTAGCCAAGGAGAAGAGGAATAAGTATGTGTTTTCACCAGGCCCTTCTAGATTTGAGACATCTGACTCCATCCAAGATAAGGGTGTCTTCTGACACCTCACATGGTGCCATACTGTCCTTTTCCATGAAATGCTGTTGTGCTCACCTGGAAACAGGAGGCATTATTATTTCCTGGGACTGGGGAACCTGCTGCCGGCAATTGATCTCCACCTAGTTTAGTGGAGAGGGAGTGATTGGGAGGTGGCTGAGAATGAGTGGGCCATCAAGACTAACCAAGACCACAGGGCATGGGTCTATGAAGACATTCATCCTGTCTGGGCTGACCCTGTCCATTGCTGAGCAGGGAGACTGGTGAAGGGCTTTGCAACCACTAACAATAATGGCCAATGAAGGATATTTCAGAGCAGAGGAGCATGTGGGGCACCTCGATGGGTTAGGTGAAGCTTGAACTGGAAAACATCACAAAAAAGCTGGTGTGATTCCAAAGCATTCTCTGTCTTCCCCAAAAGGAGACAGTTGGAACCTGGGATTTAGGACTTCTAAGTAGAAGTAAGGAGTTGCTGATCCCCCAAAGTTGGGAGGAAGCAGTTAATCACTAATCAATTAGGAAAGAGGCTAGCTTGCTGCTGATAATCAAAAAGAGACTTTCTATGCTGAAATGACTGGCCAGGACCCACCATCATGTCTGTTGCCTTACAATTGTGGTGCACTCAGAAATTGCCTTAGTATGGTTTTCCAAGCATTTTTTCCCATCAACCTCTTAGGCAGAAACATCTTCACAGTGTGTCTTCACTTAATGTGTAATTCTATTGAAATGCCTATCACCTATATGAGAGAAGGCTCGCTGGCATCTTTCCAAGAACCCAGTAAACATCAGCTGGTACATGCAGACTACATGTCAGTGTCACAGACCCTGCACAACCATCCTCCGTGGTCATAAAACTGAGAGTTGAAACAAGTGCCTGATGAGGAGGGGAAGAAACCTGGACCTTGACTGATACAGGGAAAGAAACTTTTACATAACCCCTGTGGCTCCTGAATGATATCAGCAGAAGTTATTTCATGAATTCAGTGCAAATTTATACAAGTTTTAATAAATGATGTCGTCAAAAATGCAAAGGACAAGAAACGAGTAAATCAAGGGTCATGTGCCACTGTGATTTGTCTACATCTCTCTGTTTTCAAGTTTATATTGTGGTTTTGTTGGAAAATGTTGAAGTGTAGATGTCCACTTCATTGGCAGAGAGACTGGAGTGCACCCCAGAAAGACTCTCCTTCACAAACATTACTGAATGTGATATTTTGAATGTCCTATCTTGGTGATAGCCGACAATGTAGTCCCAATGTATTCTATCCCTGAAATTCAAAATGCAACAATAGAAAAGAAACAATTTGAGACCATGGTGAGCATTTTCATTTTGTACAACTTACTGATTAAATCCAGTTGTCAGCATATTATGAGACATTTATAACCTTCATATTCCTGAGAGATGTCTCATCTTCAGGAATATTTCCTCTTAAGAAATCCAGATCTCTGGGAAAGCACTTTTGGCTGGCACACAGGATCTTGCTTAACACTCTCTTAGAGTGATCTTCCAATTTAATCTGATAGTTATCCAACTGTTTTATGCTCACTTGATTGATCAGAGGAGAAATGTCATGATGCTAGATGGTTGGCATAATCTAAGGAGTCTTTTTAAGGTAGAAGCCTGCATGCTCTGCAGTCTTGACTATGGGATTTGCTTTGCAGAAAGGCCACCCAAGACAGAGATAAATAACTTTCATCAAATTCTGTCAATGGCTATTTTAAAATTCCAGCCAGCATCATTGTTGCAAGTCGAATCCCAATGTCTAAAGATTAGGAAAGAGAGGTAGATTTGTTCCTGTCTGTTTAAGGAAGAAGAGTGCTATAGCTGCTCAAGGAGGAGAAAATTCTCTGAGGGAAGCATCAAGGAGTGTGTCAGTAGGAGAAATGGGCATTTGTAGGAAATATTATATCCTCTGATCTTTGGGACCACAGGAAATTTATGAAATCTTTCACACCTGAACACCAAAACCTTACGTTTCAAACTGCTCATAGCTGTCTCATCGTTTTCATTCCTCCTGGATTTTTCCTCGAGGAAAATATAAATCACAGGGTCAAATTCATATCCCAGATGAGGTGCTTCATCTTGGTTTTCACTACAGGTATGTGGGTTCTTGGAAATCTGGATTAGATGGACAAAGTCTGTTTCTCTGAGGAATGTTTCAGCATTTCCACGTAGTAAGGCTGTAAATACATATAGGAAATGGGATGAAGTGATGGATTACAGGATCTATGAAGACATGTATAATCTCCATTCAGTTTTCAAACCTCCAGCAGGTATATTTGCAGAAATTTTTCTCAGCATTCCTTGTAGTGAGATTAATTGCATACACTGTGATCCACTGATCTGTCAGTCCAGTTTTTGCTACATGCTGCTTCTATGGTTTTGATCCAATTCAAGAAGTGCCTAATTTGCTTACCGGAGCTCCTGGGATATGAGAGCAAAATAGAGGAGAGCTGGAGTATGTAGAGTGGAAGAGGCTAGCATGCAGGAGTGTGGTTTGGGGACCTGGAATTTTCTGTCTCATGTAGGATAATGCAGGTTTTTTATCACTCCAGAGCTTGTTGGTATGTCTTGGGAAGTGTGGGATTCCATGAATGGCTAGCTGTGCCACACATAGTACCTGCAGTCACAGAAATGCCATATGCTAGCACAATTGCTTCAGAGTTGCCATGGCAAATGGAACCTCCTTAGAACCTGGTTATTGCAGAGGAATCTTGAAGAAAATTTATGCAGGTAGGCATCATGATTTCCATGGCAAAGAGAACTTCTTCAGGTCCAGGCTGCTGCAGAGTATCCCCCTAGCAAAGACTTGACCCATCTGTGTTGGTAGAGGGAAGAGGAAGCAGGTAGTCCCAGAAAGTTTTGTTTGCCACAGAAGAAATCCTAACATTTTAAAGTAGGAGAAGAGGAATCAGAATGTGTTGTGGGTGGGGCCCCACTGGCTTTAAGACATCTGATTCCATCCAAGATAAGGGAGACTGCTAAGGTGTGACAGTCTGCCATACTGAGAGGTCGATATCCTCACATTGCCACAGGAGGCATCATGATTTCCTGGGAATGGGGAACCTGCTGCATGCAATTGGACCCCATCAGGTGTAGTAGACCAGGGAGTGATGTGGTAGTGACAGAGAATTCATGGGTCACTAAGCCTAGCCCTGGCCACAGGGGGATGGCCTATCAAGAACCTCAACCTGGTCAGGTTGACCAGGTTGACCAGGTTGACCAGCACTCCCCTGGTATATTTCTGAAACAGGAAACTGGCCTAGGGACTTAACATTCATTTGCAATGATGGCCCATGGATGACATTTCAGAGTAGAGGAGCATGCGGGACAACTCGGTGGGTTAGGTGAAGTTTGAACTGGAAAACATCACACAAATTCTGGTTTGATGCCAAACCTTTCCACAAATGCCACAATAGGAGACACATGGAACCTGGGTTTTAGGAGTTCTATGTAGAAGTAAGGAGATGCTGATCTCTCCAATGTTGAGAGGAGAAAGTTAACAAATCAATTATGAAGGAGGGTAGAGGTTGCTGGCTGTCAAGGAGAAACATTCTATGGTGACAACACTGGCAAGGTCCCACTATCTCTACCGCTGCCTTACAATTATAGTGCACTCAGAAATTTTCTTGCTATGATTTTTCAAGTGGCCCTTCCACTCTTCTTTTGATGCAGAAACACCTTCGCAATGTGACTTCATGTATGGTGTAATTGTTTTGAACTGCTTATCAACTGTCTGAGGAAAGGCCCTCTGGCATCTTTCAAAGGTCCCCCTCACATCAGCTCGACAGTGCAGTCTACAGGTCAGTGCCACAGATCCTGGGGCAACCATTCCCCATGAAATTGAAACTGAGGGAAGTAACAACTGCCTGATGAGGATAGGATGATCCTGGGCCCTGAATCATATGAGGAAACCTAATATAACCCCTGTGGATCATGAATGATATCAGCTAAGAAAATTCATGAATTCTGTGCCAATTCATACAAATCTTTAACAAATAATGTCTGTAAAAATGCAAAGCACAAAATATTGATTAGATCAAGGGCCACATGCCACCTTGTTTGGTCTACATCTCTCTGTTTTCAAGTTGATATTGTGGTTGTGTTGGAAATCCCTAAGGTTTACAAGTTCTATTCTTTGGCAGAGAGACTGAAATGCACACAGACAGCTTCTCCTTCACAAACTCTAGTGAAGATTTTATTTTGAATATCCTTAAATGCTGAAAGGCAGCAATGAAGTCCCAATATGTGACAAACCAGAAATTCAAAATGCAAAAATGTAAAAGAATCAAATTTAGGCCCTGGTGAACATTTTCATCTTGTACATCTTGCTGATTCAATACACTTGCCAGCATATTAATGAGATTGTTATAACCTCAATCTTCCTCGAATGTGTCTCATCTTCAGGAATATTGCCTCTTAAGAATTTCAGGATCTTGAGGAAACACATCTGGCTGCCACACAAGCTTGCTGAACACTTTAGAATTGACTGATATTTATGCAACCATTTTGTGTTCATGTGATTGATCAGAGGAGGTTATGTTGAGACACTGGAGAGTTGGCATAATATGAAGAAGCCTATTAAGGTAGATTACTGCATGTTCTGCTGATCTTAATATGTGATATGCTTCGCAAAAATCACCAAAAGGCAGAGTCAAATAATATCTCTCAACTTATCAAGATGGCTATTGAGAACAATCCAGCCAGCGTTCTTTTGCAGGTCAAGTCCCAATGTCTAGGGTGTAATGAGGAGAGAAAGATTTTCCCTGTCCCTTTAAGGAATAAGAGTGCTGTTCCTGCTCAACGAGCAATTATCTGAGAGAAACATGAAGGCATGTGGGAGTAGGAAAAGTAGGCATATGTATGAAATATTATATTCTCTGATCTTGGGAACCACAGGAAATCGATGGAATCTTCAACACTTGAACACAAAACCCTTGTATTTCCAAACTACTCACAGCTGTCTAATTGCTTTCATTCCTCCCATTTTTTTTCCTTGAGGAGAATATAACAAATGTAGTCAAGTGCATATCCAAGTGGAGGTGCTGTGTCTTGCTTTTCACCTCAGGTATGTGGGTGCACGCAAAAGTTGTATGTCTGCCTCACCCTTCTCTTCCCCTCAGTGCTTGACAGTATTCCCTGGGAAATAATCAAATTCTTGCATGGTCTGATCTCTGGGAAATATATATGTGTCATGTTCCCTCTTGTTTTTCTGTTATTTCTTATTGTTAATGGTGTGATATTTGGATGATTGCATTTAAATACTTAGGGAGATGATCAGATATTAAGTGATTTGGAATATAAAAATAATACCACACAAGTCTTAACTAATTTCGTATATAATATCACCTTAAGAGAAAACATGTCGTGGGATAGATTAACAAGAATTATTGTATGTCCTTAGAATTATGACCACCACTCTCAGTTAGTGAAATGCAGTCAGACTCCTTGACTTCTTTAGCCCAAATCAGGATGTTCCACTCTCTGAGTGAAGCTGTTTTCACAGTTCAGGGACCATAGTGATTGCATGTAAGATTGTTGGGAAGTTATAACTTTCCAGTAGAGAATAATCCTTATAGCCCTTCTATATAGGTCTCCCCTTCCTTTGGATAGAAGCTATAATAGAAAATAAAAGTTCTTTTCTTAGAGGTCATTTAATTAACAAAAATAAGTTCCACTTTATACACAAAAGCTGAATTAAAAGGTGCTGTTCTTCATATTTACCTTTGAGAGAAATGCCAGAAGTGTGGTTAATTGGTATAGCTGTTTGTTATTCTTGACTCAAATTTAAACCACGATGTGCTAAAACCTCTAAGATTTATGAGAATAGCTTCTCCTCATATATTCCCTAATAAGATGAAAACCAGAACCAATTAAAGGTTTCATGTTGTTTTTCCTAGAAG
>JAJEJO010005504.1:184280-224772 GCA_020662805.1 Glaucomys volans | reverse complement strand
AGGGATGATACAAAACAATTCTAAATCCCTTTATTTACCAATCCTTGGAAAAACACCAATAATGCTAAAGCATGTTATCCCATGGAATTTAAGGTGTAATACATTAACTCTAATTTGCTTATTTTACTGTAATAACCAAGATCAGACAAGTATTTTGAATAGTATTTGCCATCTCTCTCCTGTGGGAAAGTCCTAAAAAAACAATTGATATTACACATTTTATAGACATCAACATTTTATTAATTGATCACCTAGAGACTTGTGAGGTTAGATATTTTTTTACCTTCATTTATTTACCGAATTTAAGTTGAACCTTTTTAATCATGTGAATCAAATATACCTGGATAGCGCTCTCTATGTTAATCTCTAATATCATGTACATGAATTTTGGACACAATATACACTTAAACAAAGGCCTTTAGGTTTTTAATCTCCATTGCAATGTAACAAGATGTTCAAAAATCTAAGTTGAATAAAAAAGAGGACTGACCAAAAGTTATGAGCTCAAGTACTCGGCTGGCAGTTAGTTATTCTTAAATAAAACACTCTTTTTTTTTCCCCTTGGGTTGGAAATTGGTCTCCTACTGGGCTTTTTGCTTCCTCTATTATCATTTCAATATAAGTTCTACTTAAGATTTGGTTCCAGCAGAAACCTGATATCTCAGGCACTTTGACCATTTTTATCAGGACAGGGTTTAAATGCTTAAGAGCTCTGTAACGGGCTTTTGTCATTCCTCCTGGATGGAGGCACATGTCATTTACATATTGTAAAACAATTCGCTGTGGGGGTGCTGTAACACTGGGGCGCGGTTGGACTTGGTTCCTCCTCCCCCTCGGGAGGGCGAGAGGGCGGGGCCCCTGAGCCATCTTTTCCCTCCTTTGGTCCCTGGATTTGGAAATGGCTTTTGGCAGAGTTACCTGAGTCTGGAGGGATTGGTAGCAGTGCGAGCTGCATTTAAGTCTGGTCTGGCCTTTGCCATCAAACCGGCGCAGCCTCTCCTAGTTCCCGAACTAGAGGACTCGGAATCTGAAAGCCATAATCCAAATTTGAATGTAAGGCACCTGGTCCTGATGGTTTGGCCGCCCAATGCCCAGAGGGCCCCCAATCAACCTCGAAAGTGGGCCATTTTGATTTACAAAACTTTCTTAAGTTACATCCATTAACAAAAGCTCCGTAGTCAGCGGCACGTTCTTGGAAGTCCTGAAAACTTTCTAAAAGAACAATTTAGAACAGTGGGGCATGCGGTTGACTATGTCCCATAGTAGACTGTCCTGGGAGATGCGACACAGAAAGCAAGGAAAAAAAAACACAGAAAACACAAATGGCCCGGACACCAGGGGGCCAGTGGCGAAGGTGACTCTGGACGAGAGTTGGGCCCTTCCCGTGGATCACCCCAGCAGGTGCGGTGCTGTGAGGCAGGCAGGTGGCAGCCATTGCAGCGGCAGCTGCAGCGGCAACAGAACCCCCAACTCCTGGCAGGCGCATGACAATGGGTGACATCTTGGTGTTCTGTGACTTGCCCCGGGGCATGTGTCCTGGGGCACGGCCTACCAGACTGGGCCCACATGGAGGTCCTACCAGACTCCGCACAGAGGCCTACCGGACTAGGCCCAAGCCACACACCACGGCCAAGTAGACTAGGCCCCAGGTGGCGGCTATGCCGGAAGCCATGTGGTGGCTAGGCCGGCAGCCAGCCACATGGCAGCCGAGCTGAGCAGACCCCACACGGCCCAGACCAGACTAACAAGACAAACACACACAGACAGACAATGACCGACCAGATTAGGCCCCACGCGGCCTACCAGACTGGGCCCACGAGGGGCCCATCAGACAGACTAGGCCTCACGAGGAGGCCCACCAGTGGACAGGAGCGACTTCTCGCCCTGACCTGGGACTGGTATAAGCGACTGTGTCCAGTCTCTGACCACGTCCCCCAGATACAGACTGAGACTAGCTGAAACAGGACAACAGGTGGCTTCATTTAGAAGGGCGTTCTGAAGATGGGCTGGAGTCCCCCCAAGAGTGAGGCTGAGGCACGTCTCTCAGGAGCTCCCCTCTACTCAGGGTGGGGGCTCCCAAGAAACCGCCACAGGAAGCCAATTTAGGCAGGAGGGCTTGGAGAAATTAATCTCGCTGGGGCCTCCAAATGTTGTACCCAAAGAAAACAAAATCATCCAAGCTGATCACATAAAGCCAAAAGAAGCCTTTATTTTAGCTGGCCAGCGATGATTGCCCTTACTCCTAAAAGCGGGGTGCCAGGAAATCGTGCACCAGTTCTTTTATTGCCAACTTTTATACGGCGCGGGAAGGGACCAGGGTGGGGCTATAGGGAGGGGAAGGGGTTGGGGTGGGCCATAGGGAGGGGATCTGGGATTGGGGTGGGCTATAGGGAGGGGATTTGGGATTTGGGGTGGGGCTGACTCTCCCAATCTAGATGGAGAATCTCCCTGGGGAACATTCCAATCTGTTTTCTGTGGCTATAACAGTCTTTGTGTGATGAAATACAAGAGGGGTTAAGTAAATGCTAAGAAAGTCTGTATGTAAATAAAGGGCAAATTTCAACAAGTTTGTGTGTAACTAAGTTGGTTATATGTATGTGAGACAATCAGTTAAAGTTATTTAAGTTTTTCCTAAGGTCAAATAATAATGTATTGATATAAACCAAAGTTTAATCCATATGTTGAAATGACAAGGATTTCTTTAAAACACTAATTTACTCTTAACATTGCATCTGTTAAGTTTTATTCTTTAGAACAATTAGTCTTGAAAATTAGGGTTTGTTCAATTATAGTTAAACAACAACTGTTAGAGTATTGTACTCCATTACAGAGTCTAAATTCTTTTTTAAAAATAAACTTGGTTAATATAAAAATGCCAAGGTAATTGTGGAGTGATCACTCTTCTTTGTAAATTAAATATATTCATATCTTCCAGGTATACAAGTCTTTAAAGCAGAAAATTTATCAAGCTCCTGTTCTCCAAACTAAGCTTGTCTGTAATGGTAACTTTAATCTTAAAAGAATAGTGAATTTATTGGGGATTTATTTATGTCATTTAATGTTCTGTAACAGGACCTGTTATCAATAGGATATACATAAAATTTTATGTTACCTTCTACACTGGGATAAAATGTAAATGTATTTCTAAAAGTTAGTGAGAACCTGATTTGTTTAAAGGTTAATATCGTGAAACATGAAAGCATTTTGCCATTTTGCTATATGAAAGGAAAGTTAAAAGCTCTCTCAGCCTCTCCTTTATTTATGTTTAGATGTAATGTGTTGACTGATGTTCATGTAGACTCAGGAAACAATGTACGTAAACTTTGTAAAATGATGCTTAAAGAGGAAGCAGGGAGGGCTGGGGATATAGCTCAGTAGGTAGAGTGCCTGCCTTGTGAGCACAGGGCCCTGGGTTCAATCCCCAGCACCGCAAAAAAAAAAAAAAAAAAAAAAAAAGAGGAGGCAGGGATCAGCTTCAGAACTAGAACACTTAGGATTTGTGAAGAGCCCCATCTTACCTGAAATAAGGCTCTGCCTCCCACCTTACTGCATGCTAGAATGGCTCCAAAATAAGCCGGACTTCAGCTCATTTCAAGTTATGTTCAAAAGATTGTTTTTTTTTTGGTTGTAAAATTACTGTGATCACAAACAGGGGATATAATGGATAGCTCAGCCAAAATTCAAGATAGCTATTACACAAACTAGATATGTTTTTCTGCTGTTAAGTCCGTTTTGTATTTTCCTTGTATACGCTATAACTGTTGCTGGATTAATGTTTTGCAGAAGTACTGCTTTAAGAACAAACAACCTAAATTAATTTGAGATAATAAGGCATCACATGTAAGATAGATAAGATAATATAGACCCCAATTAAATAAGATGGGGTAAATAGCAGTAAAGTTATAGATATTGAGGTTAAAGCCCAGTACTCTTACTTTATGACTGGTGAGACTGGCTTGTTGGATGTTTAAGATCAAACTTAGAGACTGAGATTAATACAAAAGGGCCAAGAAAACCAGTATTTGGTTCTTGTCCTCAGAGTCAGTCTGAATCCAGGGAACAAGAGAACTTCTCTAAGGAGCTTTGCAACTCTGGGCCACACGACCTCCCAATCAGGGAGATTGATGAGACCACTAGAGGATGAAAAGCCAATCAGCACACCTGCTGCAGAGGAGGGCCATTGGAAAAGGGAGACATCCCTGATGCTTCCAAGAGAAGCCATCTCATCCAGGAGACCCTACCTAGAGAATGGCACTAAAGGAACTAAGAAGCTGCTCTCAAGGTCCCCATGAATGACCCCTGTGGGAACTCAGCTGACTCTTAAGAGACATGAACAAGTCAATTCGACCAGCTGGGTCTTAAACACCTAGCAAAACGAAAGCATAGCCATTCTTGGCCATTAAAAAAGAAACAATAGTTAAATATAACTTAAGATGTACACTTGTGTTATCCCCCTAGAATAAGTAAAGACTGGAGACTACAAAAGAGATCTGGCAACTACTCTTCTATTCTCTACTACTTTAAGATCAACTTTTCAACTAGATAAGTATCAGTTCTTTTAAAAAGGATATTGTTGAGATGGATGACAAATGAATTACAATGGGAAATTCCTTAAATAAAAATTTATTGACCTTAAAAAAAAAACAACAGATCAACATTTTAGCTTCCACATATAACTGAGAACATATGGTATTTTTCTATTCCTGACTTACTTCACTTAACAAGTCCTCCAATTCCATCCATGTTGCTACAAATGACACAATTTCATTCTTCTTATGGCTGAATAATACTCTGTCCTGTATGTATTTTTTAAATTCATTCATCTGTTGATGAACTACTAGGTTGATTCTGTATCTTGGTTATTGTGAACAGTGCTGTAATAAACTTGTGAGAACAGATTCTGTGTGTGTGTGTGTGTGTGTGTGTGTAGGGCCTCGTGCATGCTAGGCAAGAGCTCCACCAATGAGCTTCACCCCCAGCTGACACTTCTCTTTGACATATTGATTTCAATTCCTTTGGACATATACTCAGTAGCAGGATTGCTGGATCCTATGGTAGTTCTATTTCTATTTTTTTTTTTTTTTAGTAAACTTCATACCATTTTCCATAATGGCTGTATTACTTTACATTCCCACCAATGGTGGGTGACAGTTCTTGTTCCTCTGTATCCTCACCAGCTGCTCTAGTTAGGATTTGGGATGTGCCCCAAAGGCTCGTGTGCTGAAGGCTTGGTCCCCAGTGAGCAGGGTTCAGAGATGGGGGTGACTGGATCAGGAGGGCTCTGACCCCAGTAACAGCTAACTCCATCCATGGTTCATGGCTGATGGCATTTCTGCAGGATAAGGGCCCTGTGGAGGAAGAAGGTTACTGTGGTGTGCCCTGGAAAGGTATTTCTTGTCCCTGGACTCTTCCTATCTCTCCCCGCTTCCTGGTTGCCCCAAGGCGAACAGCTCTGCTCCAGCACACCCTCTCCACCCTCTCCGCCATGGTGCTGTCTCACCACAGGACCGTAGCAATGGAGCCAGCTGACCAAGAACTGAAGCCTCTGAAAATCAGAGCCAAAATAACTCTTTCCTCTGTTAAGTTGTTTTTCTCTGTTATTTTGTCACAGTGACAAAAAGTTAATTAGCACACCAGCATTTGTTATTTGTTGTCTCGTTTATACTAGTCATTCTAATGAGGGTGAGATGGTATTTTGTTGCAGTTTTGATTTGCATTTCCCTGAAGATTAGTGATATGAGCATTTTCCCACATGTTTATTGATTATTTGCATATCCTCTTTTTTTTGAGGGGAGGGAGTATCGGGGATTGAACTCAGGGACACTTGGCCACTGAGCCACATCCCCAGCCCTGTTTCGTAGTTTTAAATTTACAGATAGGGACTCACTGAGTTGCTTAGCAGCTTGCTTTTGCTGAGGCTGGCTTTGAACTCACGATCCTCCTGTCTCAGTCTCCTGAGCTGCTGGGATTACAGGCATGCACCACCGTGCCCAGCTGCATATCCTTTTTTTTTTTTTTAACTTTTATTTTATTTATTTTTATGTGGTGGTGAGGATTGAACCTAGTGCCTCACACATACTAGGCAAGTGCTCTACCACTGAGCTACAGCCCCATCCCTGCATGTCCTCTTTTGAAAAATGTCTGTTCAGGTCATTTTCTCTCTTCTTCTTCTTCTTCTTCTTCTTCTTCTTCTTCTTATTATTATTATTATTATTATTATTATTATTGGATTTGAACCCATGGGCATTTAACCACTGACCCACATCCCCAGCCCTTTTTATTTTTTATTTTTTTATTTTTATTTATTTTTATTTATTTTTTTTGTGGTGCTGGGGATTGAACCCATGGCCTTGTGCTTGCAAGGTAAGCACTCTACAAACTGAGCTATATCCCCAACCCCTATTTTTTATTTTGAGACAGGGTTTTACTAAATTGCTTCGGGTCTCAGTAATTTGCTGATGCTGGCCTTGAACTTTCGATCCTCCTGCCTCAGCCTCCTGGGTCACTGGGCTTAACAGGCATGTGCCACAATGATTGGCAAAATCTTTCTGTTTTTCTGATGTAGGCACTAATTGGTATGATCTTCCCTCTTAGAGCCAGGCAAGGCAGTGCATACCTATAGTGACCTGAACCTACAAAGTGACTTGTCCTTTACTTACCCAAGACTTGGAAAGTTTCCAATAATTATTTAATTAAATGGGTTTTCTATGATGTTTTCCCTTCTCTTCTCCTTCTGAAAAAAGCATAATGTATATGTTTGCTCATTTAATGATGTCCTATAAATCTTGAAGACCTTCATTCTTTTTTTATCTGACTGGATTATTTTAATTTATTTATATTTTTGGAACCAGGGATTGAACCCAGGAGCACTCCACCACTGAGCCACATTCCCAGACCTGTTTTGTATTTTTTTTAGAGACAGGGTCTCACTGAGTTGCTTGGGGCCTCGCCTGTGCTGAGGTGGATTATTTTAAAAGACCTATTCCAAGCTCAGCAAATTTTTCTTCTTTCTGATCAATTCTGCTGTTGAGGCTCTTAACTATATTTTTAAATTTCATTTGTTGATTTCTTTAGCTCCAAGACTTCTGGATGTTTCTTTTTTATGATCTCTCTCTCTCTCTCTCTCTGCTGAATTTCTCGCTCATATCATGACTTCTCTTCCCAGTTTTGTTGAATTGTCTTTGTGTTTTCTTGTAGATCGTTAAATTTCCTTAAAATTCATTCCTTTGAATTATCTGCTGGGCAGTTCATCACTTTCATTTTCTTTGTGGTCTTTTGCTGGACAGTTCTTGTGTTCCTTTTGGACACATCGCACTATCTTGTTTGTCACACTTCTTGTGTCCCCACATTTGTATTTATGCATTGGGTGGGTCAGTTGCATCTGTCAGTTTTACAGGGTGGCTTTCTTGGTAAAGACATTCTGCTGACAGTGTTTCCTAGGGTGTTGATTGCATGTGTTGCTTTTCTTTGGTCTTTGGGCACTTTAGCGTAGAGAGTGTGTAGCTTCTCCAGCTGTAAGCCGTGCTGGCAATGTCTGTGAGTTTCTCAGTGACCTTGGCTACAGGAGTTGTGGGATTGCACTGCTAGCTGGGAAGAAGCTTCCTCAGCCAGGACAGGTTTGCTGGCATCTCTGGGTATGGTGCACCTGGCTACAGGTGTGGGGCACCCATCCGTTTCCATGGGTCATGTGAGGGCAGGCTCAGTGCCCTGGGCCCAGGTGGGCATAGCACAGTATGCCTGGAATCCGGGTGGGGTTCCTGTCCATGTCCGAGGGCTGCACAGGTGACTCTGCAAGGGCTCCAGGTGCTGACCTGCTCAGGAGGCATGCCAGCTGCTCCCAGGGCTGAGCGTGGGTGGATGGGGCCAAGTGTCCACTTCCTACAGTCTCAGTGTGTTGAGTTTCTGAGAACAGGCTTTTAAATTGCTTCTTGGGGTCATGTGAAGGCATGTAGGGCCATTCAGTTGCTTCCAGGGGACTTGGTGAGATGAGCCACTGAGGAAGGGCTGCCCAGCTGCCAAAACTGCTTTTGTTGAATATTGAATATAGAAAAGTTGCTGGCAGAGGGTGGTATAGCCCAAACTCCCGCAGTCCTAGTGTGGTGTTTCTGTGCAGGATTGCCAAAGGAACTACATGATGTCTTTGGCTGACACCTAAATCAGGCACCTTCAAACATCCAAGTGGCACAGCAGCTTGCATCACAGCCTGGACTTTTGCAGAGACTTTTTAAGATCTAAACCCGACACTGTCAGATTTACAGGCTACCCAGTAAATGAGTCAAAACAGCATGACCAGTCAGGCATGGTGGTGCCCACCTGCAATCCCAGCAACTCAGAAAGCCGAAGCAGGAGGATCACAGATTCAAGACCAGCCTCAGGAACTCAGTGAACTCAGTGAGATTCTGCCTCAAAGTTAAAAATAAAAAGGGCTGGGGATGTATCTCGATGGTAGGGCACCCCTGGGTTCAATCCTCAGTATCACAAACAAAGCAAAACAAAGAAGCAAAAACAGCATCACCATGTGATAGATGTTGGTTCCAAGATCCAAAAGGGTTACCACACACTGCTACACTTTCTTCAAGGTATATGGTGGAAGGACATCTTGTCCCTCATTTTAGAAATGATACCCCACATTCCCAAGATCTCTGCACTCCAAGAAGCTTTCCTGATGTGGCAGGCCCCCAACTTTCCCTGGATTCATCTCTGCTTCCCTGGCATGCATATAGCTAAATCATTGAGGGTACTTGATTTAAAAAAAATTTTTTTAGTTGTATGCACACGCAATACCTTTATTTTAATTTATTTATTTTTATGTAGTGCTGAGGATCAAACCCAGTGCCTCACATGTGCTAGGCAAGCACTCTACCACTGAGCTACAGGCCCAGCCTGGGTACTTGCTTTCTCCTGTTCCCAGAGTTCAGGGTTCCACTGGACCTTGCTGTTTGCAGAGGCATGAATGAGGGTTGGAGTGGGCAAGACCCTGAAGGTGTGGGACTCTATACCACTGAGCCACTTCCCTGGCCTTCATAGGAATTTTCCCCACTTTGGTACCAGGGATTGAACCCAGGAGTGCTTAACCACTGAGCCAAATCTGCAGCCCTTTTTTATTTTTCACTTTGAGGCAGGGTTTCCCTAAGTTGCTTAGAGCCTGGCTAAGTTGCTGAGGCTGGCCTTGAACTTGTGACCCTTCTGTCTCAGCCTCCCAAGCACACACCACCATGCCTGGCTGCATATCCTCTTTTGAGAGATGTCTTTTCAGGTAATTTTCTCTCTCTCTTTTCTCTTTGGTACTGGGGATTGAACCCAAGGGTGCTTTACTACTGAGCTACACCTCCAATCCTTATTTTTTTAAATTTTGAAATGGGGTCTCACTAAGTTGCTAAGGCTGACCTTGAATTTGTGGTCCTCCTGCCTCAGCCTCCTAAGTTGCTAGTATTACGGGTGTGTGTCACAGTGCACAGCTTCCAATACAAATTTCTTAAAAACCAAGAACTACAGCTGTAATTGGCATCACCAAATCACTGCTCACTTTTTCACCTTGAAACAGATGAATTATAAAGGGCTAGGTTTGCAATAACCACACGCGCACCTTTGAAGTCTTTGATGATGACACTGATCTCTGCAGCTTCCCCAGGGTTATAGTATTGCTTTTGCCTTATAATTTAGCAAGGGTGGGGGGTCAGTTCTGGGATTTCCACCTGGACTTTTTTTAAACCACAATAGTCCACACTGCATTGTTGAGAAATCAGTGGGAGATTCTGCCCGCTACTGAGTATTAATTTCACAATGAATTTTTGGAGTAGGGAAATGGTGTATGGTCCTTGGGAATTGGTATTTAATTTGTAAAGGTCTTTGGTGCTAATTGGTTTCCAGGGCTAATAATATTGAAATTAATAGCTGAAGCTACAGTAAATTCATTCAGTGTCATGTTAACTAACTCAAACTGTATTTCTCAGAATTCTCTTTGTTGTGTAGTTCTGAGTCAGTGTGGGCCCAAGTGACATTTTGCACAAGGTTGGAAAGTGGGAGTAAAACAGCAGTCATAGAAGCTGGGTGGGGTGACGCATGCCTGTAATTCCAGCCATTTGGGAAGCTGAGGCAGGAGGATCACAAGTTCAAGGCCAGCGTCAACAACAGGCATCTCTTTTTCCACTAGGGAGGTTGATGTGGAGATCGCAGAAGCAGGTGAGACTCTCACCTGGTGAGCCTTATTTGGCAGCTCACCTCGTTGACATAGGGCAGTGGGTCCTCAGTTCTATGCCAGATCCTCCCTCAACTTCTGTGACTCCTGGTCCAGGTTCATGTTTAGCTCCATGTCAAAATACCGGCTCCTCCACAGGTCTTCGCCTCATCCATGCTGGAGGCTCAGCTGCACAGAGAGACTGGTGTGCGTTCTGGTTCACCCAAGGGTCCCAGCATGTCCTCACAAGTTCCACCTCACATTCACCCAACTACTTACCTGCTGTCTTCAGGTTCCAGTGCCAGACAAAGAGACAGAAGTCTCAATCAGTGCCCATACTTACGTATTATCCTTATAATGCAACTTTTACCATATATAATCACCTCAGCAATTTTGTTCCTCCAATCAGATCCCAACTGAGAGTAATTTTAAAAGATACATGTTTTGGTCACCACTGTGACTAAAAGAATTGACAAGAGTAATTTTAGAGGAGGAAAAGTTTTTTGGGGGGTCATGGTTGCAAGGGTCTCAGTCCATAGCCAGCCGGCTCCATTGCTCAGGGCTCAAGATGAGGCAGAATATCATGGTGGAAAACTGTGACAGAGCAAAGTGGCTTGGGACATGGCCAGGAAGCAGAGAGAGAGAGAGAGAGAGAGAGAGAGAGAGAGAGAGAGAGAGAGAAAGAGAGAGAGAGAAAATATATGCCCTAAAGGCACACCTTCCACGGGACCCATAGCCACCACAGCCTCCAGCCTTAAGCTACCACTCCAGTTACCACTCTGTGAATCCCTATCAGGAGATTAATTCACTATTAGGTCAAGGCTCTCATAACCCAGTCATTTCTCCTCTAAACCTTCTTGCATTGTCTCACGCATGAGTTTTTTGGGGGACACCTAATACCTAAGCTATAACAATACATGTACTGTCATTTTTCTTTCTTAAAGAGCCTTAGAGTTTTATCCATGTCTGTCTGTCTGTCTGTCTGTCTGTCTCTTTCTCTCTCTTTCTCTCTCTCTCTCTCTCTCTCTCTCTCTCTCTCTCTCTTTGTACTGGGGATTGAACACAGGGGCACTTAACCACTGAACCACATCCCCAGACATTTTTATATCTTATTTAGAGACAGGGTCTCACTGAGTTGTTTAGGGCCTCGCTAAATTGCTGAGGCTGGCTTTGAACTCATGATCCTCCTGCCTCAGCCTCCTGAGCTGCTGGGATTACAGGTGTGTGCCACTGCACCCAGCTTATCCATTTCTTGCCACTTTGTTCATAAAGGCAAATAAAGAGATATCTTTGGTAGATGCCTTATCTTATCAAAGTGTTTATGACGAGTGGGGCTTTGTGTTGGCTTTTAGCAGCGCTGTATAAGCACAGTATCTAGAGCAGATCCTCTGCTTAAGAAAAGGGGAAGACAGTATGGTAGATTGATTGTAAAAATAGCTGCAGTTCTTCCTCTCTTCTGTCCATCAGCCCCTTGCTATGTGTCTCTGCAGCACCTATTTTTCCACTCCTCAAATTTGGGCTGGACTTGTGACTTGCAATGTCCAATAAGATGTGGCAGAAGTGACGGAGTGCCAATTCCAAGCCTAAGCCTCAAGGGAAGCTCCCTTGGGTCCACACTTGGATAATGAGAGAGACTGCAGGGAGCACACTTGCTACTGAGTCATCTCGGCAGAGCCATCTGGACTAGCCAGCCTCAGAAGACCTGCAAGCTGGTTATGCTCCATGAGTGAGCACAGCCAAGATCAAAAAAGCCCAGCCCAGATCAGCAGAACCACCCAGGTGGCCCACAATCTATGAACAATATAAAAATATTTAAAGCCATTATATTTTGGGGTGTTTTGTTACACAGCACATAGCTAGTTTACACAGGTGGCATGGGAAAAGAAACACTTAAATTGGGTTCTGGAAAGGCATTAGAGTCAGAGGGGCATTAGGGGCAAAGAACAGAAGTGTGAGTGGGCCTGGTGCCTGCAGGCAGTGGGATGCTGGTGAATGTTAACACCCACCTCTCTGTGGGTAGTTGTTACAGAAGTTTGTGGCCTTTCGGTCCTCAGCATGCTTTTGTTTTTGTTGATAAGACAAAGAAGCATGTCAGAGCTTCACTCATTTGTTGATAGTATGAACATCAAAAAACGTTGAATCAAATAATAGTCTTGAGTATTGAAGAACATCACCCCACTCTCACTTTGTGCTATTCACAAAATAACAGCTGCAGGCATGAACATACTTTTAAATTTAATCTGCATGATCAACGTTTTCTTTAGTGTTTTTAAAAATGATTTCTCAAGCCTTTTTTGCTTTTTCTCATTTTCTGCGTATAATAACATCTCCTGTAACAATGTATATACTATATTTTAAAACAGGAGAAAATAGAGAATAGTCAATGTATATTAACCCTAGAGAGAGTTTAAAAAATGCATGAACCAAAAACGAAATTAGGGAAGCTAATCTCTTTCCCATGATAGCTCAGAATAACCCTAAATAAACCCCAGAGAAAAGGCTAGGTAGGAAACACTTCTCTCTTTTTTTTTTTTTTTTTTTTTTGGTACTGGAGATTGAACCCAGGGCACTTAACCACTCAGCCCTATCCCCAGTGCAGTTTTTTTGCATTTTATGTAGAGGCAGAGTCTCACCGAGGGCTTAGGGCCTCGCTAAGTTGCTGAGGCTGACTTTGAACTCATGATCCTCCTGCCTCGGCCTCCTGAGCTGCTGGGGATTACAAGTATGCCCCATTGGACCTTCTCGTCTTAAGAACAGAACTGGTCTGGAGATGAAGCTCAGTAGTAAGGCACATGCTTAGCATACACAAAGCCCTGGGTTCAAACCCCAGTACCAAAAAACAAAAAAGAACATGTGAGACAATTGGGGGAGAGTTCAGAACCTTCTTGACTGAAAAGGAAAAGCATCTAAGGAGTATTCTGGAGACAAGGTAGAGAACAGTTCAATGGTGCATCAAAGAGGCTTGAATTTTTTATCCTGGAGACACTTCTGCGAGCAGTAACCAATTCAAAGACTTCAAATAGATGCCAAAGGATTCTGGTTGCCCCCAATGTCCTTGAAGTGGACTCCTCACTGTAACTACCCCCATAGAGGCGGTCTGTGCTACCTGGTCGCATTCTGGGTTCACCAATTCCTGCAGCACTCGCTAGTTTACTTTGCAGCCGCAGCCGTGGAAGTGCCCCATTCATTGGCAAAAGGCAACAGGGAGTATCTGATTTCCCTTAGTGCTTTTGAGGAGGTCCAAATTTCGGCGGGCTCTCATCTGCTACTGCCTGGCGGCATCCTCGCTCCCCAGGACTTGTCCTCCAGGGAAGCGTCACTGTTCGGTCCCACAGGCAGCCCCTGAGCGGGAGGCTTGGATGGCTGCTTTAACCTCATACGGATCTCTCCTAGTGGCTGCCGGCTATTCCCAGGATAAGCTGTGGCAGGAAAAGTCTTTGGCCCCCTTGTTAGTCCAGTTTCCTTCTACCGTAAATACAATCTTCTCAAAGTGTTTTATTATTTTCTTAAAAAGTCAATAGTAGCAGTTAGTTGTAAACATACTTTCAATACAACTTTGTTTTAAAAATTTTCTTTCTTTCAATTTTTGTAACTCCTAGAGAGAACCTAAAATTCTCCAGAATCTTCATTTTGAAGGCCATCACTCTCTCCTGGGGCAGGGTGTATATCCGCTGGCTCCGGTGGCTCCACAGGGACTGGGAGCCCCGATGCCTTCTTTAGTGTTTTCTTTAGTCCAGGAGGTCAGGAGGTTGGCAAACTTGTTCCATGAAGTAGTAGATGTTTTAGGCTTTGGGGGCCAACTGATCTTCATCACTGTGACTCTTCAACTCTGCCATTGACAGACAGTCGTGGACAACCAATGGAGGAATGAGCGTGGCTTTGTTCCAGTAAAACTTTATTTACACCAGCAGGTGGGGGTGCAGATTTGGCTTGCAGTTTGCTGATCCCTGAGCTAGACCATCAACAAAACAAGAGATCAACCTGTAATTTCAGGCTACCAGTAATGTCCCTGAATGCCACCTAGGAAGAGGTGAGCAGTAAGTGGCATGCCAGTATCCGTAGGATTTCCACCACATACCCACAGTAGGCACAGATGACCTTAAGAGCATAAATAAGAGTAAAATGTGGTAAGCTCATGAGGAAGTGATGGGTTTTGTGTATTTATTATCTTTGTTTCTTTTTTGTGTGACAATTTATTTTTGTAGATAAACACACAATACATGTATTGATTGATTGATTGATTGATTGATTTGATCCCCTGAGTGAAAGACGTGAATGGGTTTTTTTGTGTGTGTGTGCGTGCTTTAAACAATCATAAGCATTTATTATCTCAGTTTTTTTAAAAAATATTTTTCAGTTGTCAATGGATCTTTTATTTATTTATTTATATGTGGTGCTGAGGATCAAACCCAGGGCCTCACACATGCCAGGCAAGCGCTCTACCACTGAGCCACAACTCCAGCCCATTGTCTCAGTTTTTGTGGTTTGGGAATTTAGGAGAGGCTTAATTTGGTAGTTCTGGCTCGGGATCTCTCGTGAGATTGTAGTCAAGATGTAGGCTGGAGCTACAGTTGTCTGAAGACTTGACTGGGACTGGGGTACCCATCTCCAAGATGGCTCACTCAATGGTTATTAGCAAGTTGGTCCTGGCTGTTGGCAGGAAGCCTCAGTTGCTCTGAACATGGATTCTCCATTGGGCTGCTTGAATGTCTTCACAACATGGTGACTGGCTTCCTCCAGAGTGGACAATCCAAGAAGAGCTAGCTCTATAAGTCATGCACTATGACTTCCTCATATTCTAATGGTCATACAGACCAACCCTAATGAAAGGTTCAAGGGGACCACACAAATACATGAATATTCAGAGGTGAGGATTGTTAAGAACCAACTTAGAGGCTAGAAGCTACAATCAGTATTTGAATGCTGGGCATGGTGACATGCACCTGTCCCAACTACTTGGGAGGCTGAGGCATGAACATCTCTTGAGCCCAGGAAACTGAGGCCAGCGTAGGAAACATAGCAAGACCCGGGACCATAATGATCTTGTCTGCATGAAGATTCAGCCAATACACTCCACATTTCTATGTTGACCAGGAAGGCATGCGCCACCCTGGGGCAGCCACCGCTGCCCTCTGTGCGATCTCCCAGATGTTTTTTTTTTCGTGGTGCTGAGGGTTGAACCTGGTGCCTCACATGTGCTAGGAAAGCACTCTACCACCGAGCTACAAACCTGCCTGTGTGACAAAATCTTTATTTTTAAATGATTATCAATTCACCAAATTAATAGCATGTAACAAGTTCTTGAATTCTATCATCTGGTAATGTTGATTTAGATAAGATAAACTAAAAGTGACCCAAACAAGTAAACTTGGTATTCAGTGTTCTAACCCTCTGCCTGAATAGATGATTTTAAGGCTGACTTTGCTTCATACAAATTTCAAATAACTATTTACTGTCTTTGCATACGTAAAGCCCTTGACCTTCAAGAAAGTGTGAGGGAGCAGGACATGATGGCACATGCCTGTAATCCCAGTGATTTAGGTGGCTAAGGCAGGAGGACTCCAAGTTTGAGGTCAGCCTCAGCAATTTAGCAAAACCCTGACAACTTAGTGTGACCCTGTCTCAAAATAAAAAATTAAAAAAGGGCTAAGGATGAGACTCAGTGGTAAAGCGCCTCTGGGTTCATTTCCCAGTACCAAACAACAACAAACCAAACAAAGTATAAGGGAAAAATTCTTTAATCCCTTTCTTTTTTCAAATAATTACTTTTTCCTATTAGGTCTAAGAAAGAGGGCTCAGCGGTACAGCACTTGCTTAGCAAGTGCAAGGTCCTGGGTTCTATCCCCAGCTCTGCAAGAATAAAACTTCCAGGAAAAAAAAAATCCATACATTCGAGAAAGAAAAAGTCAACATTGATATGCATGTTTGAGCTAGAAGGCACCGGAAACAAAACACAAGCACTCATTAAATTTCTAAGAAATATAAGGTAAAAAGATGAAACATTTGGATAAGTACTAAGTACGAAGAAATTAGATGCCCTACTTGCTAGAAAGTGAGGAACCTACTACATAACACACAGGAATAATTTGCTGCCTTTCATAAAAGTGGACCTTAGCTTGCCCACCAGCATCTAAAATGCCAATCACAGAATAGGTGCTTTTTTTCTACTCCTGTCCTTTGGTGTGGTAGCTGGATTTCTGGCCGATGGCACAGGCCAGGGACAACAGGTTTCCAAGACCTCATCCCTGTTCCGTTGGAAGGAGGTCTGCAGGATGGTCATCTTCTCCTGCATCTCCTTCCCCTCTTTGCAGTTGCAGCTGCCATGGGATCCCAGGGCCACCGCCTCCTTGGCCTGGAGCTCTTTCTCCCTCTGCAGGTGCTATTGTTCAATTTTAGCCCAAGTTTCTTTGGCCTGCTTCAACCTGTGCTCTTCAGCTTGCTGGCCTTGGACACTTCTGCCACGTGCTTCTCAGCCTGCTGCAGCTGCTGGATCCCCGGTGACTGACTGGCCATGCTGGGGGCCACTTTTGTTCTTTTTTCTTTATTATTTTTTTCTGGTTTTGTTACCAGGACTGAACCCAGGGGCACTTAACCACTGAGTCACATCCCAGCACTTTTTATTTATTTATCTTTTTTTGTGACATAGTCTCAGTAAGTTGCTTAGGGCCTCACTAAGTTGCTGAGGCTGGCCTGAAACTTGTGATCCTCTTGCCTCAGCCTCCGGAGTCTCTGGGATTACAGGAGACTCTGGCCACCACTGCCAGCTACTTTTGTTTACAGTATAATTTATTTTATTTTAAGATTATATAATTGAATTTTTAATAATGGTTGTGTTCAACATCTGGCTTGCAAGATTTGGCTTTCAAGAGTCAGTAAGAGTGCTTGCCTAGCATGTGTGAGGCACTGAGTTCGAGTCCCCCCCCAAAAAAAAGGAGTCAGTAAGAGCCACACCTGGCGTACCGCAGCACTCAGGGAATGGTGGTGTAATCCTGTGTGGCCGTGGTCTGGGGGTGACAGATACGGGTCAGACCAGGCTGGGCCTTGTGGATATTTGATTTTGAACCCTGTGCCCCATGTCATGAGAAATCCTATGAGAATGGAATGGGAACAGAGCACGGGGGTTGGAGAGGCCAGTTCTGTTCTGCCCTTTGCCCCTGGAGGAGAGAGATGGCAGCTGGGGTTCTCAGATTCCTGCAGCCCCGCTGGGTCAGAGGAGCCTATGTTGGGTCTGAGAGGTTGAGAAGGGGCTGCTACTCTTCCTTCCCTTCTCTCTTTCTCCCCTCCACTCCCTCATCTGGCTGGGGCCAAAGGTAGCCCCTTTCCTCAGGGCCCCTGCCCTGCAGTCCCTTTCAGTGCTCTGGCCCATTCTGGGAAGCTGCCCAGTCGAGCTGGCAGATGACCAGCTTCTCTCTGTGCCCTGCCTTACCCCAGGCTCCCAAAGCACTCTGCTCCCCCTCCCACTCAGGGCCACTCTCGGAGGCCTTTAGAGGACTGCTCTCTAATAAGGAGGCCGCGGGGATGGCTGGTTGTGTGGGGGTCATGCAGTGCATTCTGATGGCAAGAACTGCTGGCAGCTGCTGGGCTTGGCATCTGAGCACTCTGTTTTCTGCTTTGGCTCAGGTTTTTTCCCTGCTGGGTGGACCAGGGCACATCATCTGTTAGTGCCTCAGTTTCCTTTTCTGTGAGGGAAATAAAGAGTAACACTTAACTCACATGTTGTTGTAAGATTCAAATATATTTAAATACATGACCCCTAGAGAAAAGCACCCAGTATGTACTAAGTGCTCAATAAATGGTAGCTAATGTCATTGTTCTTGATTTTAAAAAAATATTTTTAAATTGTAGGTGGACACAATACCTTTATTTTCCTCATTTATCTTTATGTGGTGCTGAGGATGGAACCCAGGGCCTCTATGTGCTAGGCAGGCACTCCACCACTGAGCCCCAGTCCCAGGCCTCCTTGTTCTTATTTTTTTTTTTTCATCAACAACTTCATTGTTCTTATTAAGGGAACTTCTTCTGGCAGCATTTGCAGTTTCTCATTTAAGGCCTGCCTGGGGACTCCTCATCATCTGGAATAGAGGGCCTCCAGACACATTGCCATACCAAGAACGGGCTGCTGCTGGCTGAGAGAGTGAACTGCTCAGCTCTGAGGCAGCTTCCCTTGCCGGTCATCTCTAGTCATTCGACTTATTCCAGAACAACCTGAACTTCCTCCTCTCCCTCCTTCTCCTTCTTCGTCTTCCTCAAATCTTTATTATCTCCCTCCAGATTTGGCCCAGCAAATGAAGTTGAGTGACATATGATGGCAGTTGAATAATGCATAGATGCATTCAGACGCTAACAGGGGGGGGCTTCTTCGTCTGACGCGGGGGCAAGGGCAGACCCCGAGGTGAGCAGGAGCTCTGGGCCTCCTTGGTCCAAACTTCTCCAGGGTCAGCTGCAACCCAGAGGACAGGCCCAGCCCCTGGGGCCCCAATGCCCGGCAGCATAGCTCCTTCCATCAACACACATCTGGTGTGGCCCTGTGTGCCTACCCTGCAAGGTTCTGGAGCTTTAGAATCGTGGTGAAATGTGGACCCTGCCTCAAGGCGCTCACCCTAGGTCTGGAACAATAATTGAATAATTTCCAGAGGAATTTATCCACATGGGTGGGGAGAGCCTCTGGGATCAGGAGGTAATTGACTAGATGAGTTTTTTTTTTTTTATTTTTTTTTTATTTTTTTTTTTTGCGGTGCTGGGGATTGAACCCAGGGCCTTGTGTTTGACAGGCAAGCACTTTAGAACTGAGCTACATCCCAGTCCTTGACTAGATGAGGGAGATGGATTAGTGTTTTTTGCAAGAAGAGATGGTACCTGTGGCAAGAACCTACCCCAAAGTGAAGGATGTTCATGGTTCCTTCTTTTGCCTCAAAACATGACATTTATTCAAAGAATTTTTTTTTCATCAACAACTTCATTGTTCTTATTAAGGGAACTTCTTCTGGCAGCAAGAGAAAAAAGAAACAACAAGATTTCCAAACCAAAGAACAAATAAAAATTAAAAAATAGTTGTCCAAACCTTGGCTCCCTCCCACTTCCTGCAGCTCCTCAGCCCCCAGGTTTAAACCCTGGCTAGGCAAAGTAGAGCAGAACAGCCCTCAGCAGGTAAGGTCGGCAACAGTGAGGGACATGTCCTCAATGGAGGTATTGTAGAAGGTCTCAATGTGTCTCCAAGAGTCCCCTTGTTTTCTCTCACCATATTAGTAGCAACATGCTTATGGCCCAAATGCCCTCTATGACCAATTCTATGGGTATAGCTTTCCTGACTAAAGAAAATTGCTGAAGCCAGGTGCAGCAGCGCATGCCTGCCATCCCAGCTACTTGGAAGCCTGAGATGGGAGGATTGCAAGTTCAAGGTCAACTTGGGCAATTTAGTGAGATCCTGTTTCAAAGTAAAATAAAAAGGGCTGGGGATGCAGCTCAGTGGTAGAGGGCTTGACTAGCATTTGCTGGCCCTGGTTTACATCCCTCCTACTGCGAAAACCAACAATGCCCTAGGCAGAGATGGCAGGGAGGCAGCAAGAGGTTCATGTCATTAAATCTGTCAAGAGCTCATTCCAGTTACTCTCCCGATGATGCCTTCATGTTCCACTGGAACAGGGCCATCATCTCCGGGCTGGGAATTTGACTGGCTGACATGAAATCTTGCCAGGCATGGTGACATGCACCTGTAGTCCCAGCACCCAGAAGCAGATGTGGAAGGATCATTGGAGCTCAGGAATTTGTGACCAACCTTGGCAACATAGCAAAACCAAAGTAGCTAATCTGAACTTTCAAACATGCTATTCAAGGCCTTTCGTAAGCTGGTACTGGCCACCTAAAGGGCCCAGTGTGCAAGTTAGCTTTCTGTAACAAAGGTGCTGTGACAATTACCTGAGACCATCGATTTATAAACAGGAACCCTGTATTTTGGCTCAACAGTTGTGGAGTTCCAGCCCTTGAGTGAGTGGTCCCATTGTTTGGGGCCTGTGGTGAGGCAGCACGTCATGACAGGAGTGTGTGGTGGAGCAGAGTTGTTGACCTCACAGCTGGGACATGAAAGACAGAGAGGAAGGACCAGTGTCCCCTTTGAGGGCACCCCCCAGGAACTGGAAGATGGCTCAGTAAGCCTCATCTCTTAAAAGGTTTTCCACCACCTTCCAATACCACCAAGCTGGGGACTAGGTTTTTAACACATGGGCCTTTGGGGGACATTTCAGGTCCAAACTGTAGCACCCAGCATCTGTCTCACAAGTGCTGTCTTGCTCACACCCGTGGCCTCTGCATAGACTGCTCCTTCCGTCAGGAGCAGCTTCTGCCATCTGTGTGCTCAGCTGGATGGGCCTTCCTCCAGGGAGCCTCTCCTGACCTCAGACAGACATTCCTGTCCTTCCATTCTCCTGTTGTTGTCCCCCACATTTTTCTTCAGGGGGACTGGTGATTGAACCCAGGGGTACTTTACCACTGAGCTGCATTCCAGACTTTCATTTCATTTTATTTTGAAACAGAGTCGCACTAAATTGCTGAGGTCAGCCTCAAACTTACAATCCTTCTGCCTCAGCTACCCGAGTTGCTGGGATTACAGGTGTGTACCCCAGTACCCTAGCCCCATTCTTCTGTATTCATAAAAGTCACATTATTGCTGGCCCATATTATGCCTTTGGGCAAAGTGAAAAAATGCACCCCTTCCTCAAAATCCTGTCTTCCAACTGCTGGGAAGGTGTGCCTACCTGTAATATCTACCACGTGTTAATACTGGAGGAGCCCTGATGAAACCACAGGTGGCAACTTGGGGGCACTTCCATGTGCCAGGCACTGTGCCAGGTGCCTTAGCTCAAATGCTGTCCCCAGAATCCCACAGGGGAAACTTTACTGCCTGGAGATTGGTGGGGTGAGGCTCAAATGCTGAGTTCAAAGAATGTAGCCACTCGTAGCAGAGCCAAGATCTGAACTTCAGTGCACCGACGGTTAATTACTAGGCAAAATCATATCCGTGGAGCCACTGCCTCCCAGCTGGCTGCTCCTACATCTGTTCCAGACCTTAGCATCAGCTCCTTGAGGCAGGCTCCACATTTCACCTTGGTTCTAAAGCTCTAGAACCTTGCAGGGTAGGCACGGAGGGGCCAGCCCCAGATGTGTGTTGGTGGAAAGCGCCTTGTTGCAGGGCACTGGAGCACCAGGCTGTGGTTTGCAGTTGATATTGGAGATGTTCGAACCAAGGAGTCCCAGAGTCCCTGCTCACCTCAGAGTCTGCCCTTGCCTCCACGACAGACGAAGAAGCCCTCTCCTCCAGTTAAGTTTCTGAATGCAGATATTTTTGAGTTCAGAGTTGTGAACTCAATGTAAAGGAGGACCTGCCTGCCTGAGAGCCTGGGAGGGTCGGGAGGCCTATCAAAGCAGATCACAAAGGCACATTTGAGTCTCCCAGGTGGATCCAGGGCAGGATGAAGGATGTTCTTGCCAGAGATGCCACCAGAGGCTGGGGCTGACAAAGAGGGATATAGTAGTAAACACCTTCTATGCTTGGGGGTCAATGGACACCTGTCTTTGGATACATGACCTTGAGTCTAGTACAATTCTTTATTTCTGCTGAGCATCAGAAAACTAATTATGGCCTTGCACACCTCTACTTATTGCCTTTTCCAGAACTTTACTGGTAAAAAGTGGTGTGCTATACAAAACACCCCTTTCAAGCTCAGGAAGTATGCTATGGTTTGGATGTGGTTTACCCTCTCCCAAACTCATGTTGAAGTTTGGTCCCCAACGTAACTAAGCTGAGAGGAGGTAGGAACTTTAAGAGGTGACTAGATCCTTAAGAGGGTTAAATGCCTCACTCATGGGTGTGTGATCTTGCTTCTAGGGACTTGCTTAGGAGGTTATTAAAGTGAGGCCACACTTGTGTTTTATCTCTTTCTCTTCTGCCTGCACCCACTTGCCCTCTGCCATAAGGGCCTCTCTAGAAGCCAAGCAGATGCTAATGCCATGGTCTCAGCATCCAGAATCCTGAGCCAAAACAAACTTTCCTTATAAATCCCCAGTCCCATGTCTTTTATTGTGGCATCAGAAATTGACTAAGATAGTGTCATACGGCCCATCAACCAACCATTGCAATCTTCATTGTCCTAGGTCAACTATTTTCACTGTGGGAAAAAAAAAGAGCTGATAGCAGCGTCTTGGTTCTTTACATTCTTTCAGGAGATCCTGGGGGTCAGCCTAGCCTGTGCCATGTGACTTTATTTGAATGGCACTATGCACAGCACTTACAAGCACAGACTCTGAAGTTACACTGTCTGGGTTCAAATTCTAGTGGCTATTTTCTAGCTGTGTGACCCTGATGTCACTAAAAATCCATTTTCCACCTGGAAAATGGTGCCTACCTCATAAATTAATACATGCAAAACCCTAAAACAATGGCAGGCATACAGTGGACCAAATTAGCTACCATATTTATTTCTTGTCCAGATATGTCAAGGTAGCTCTGAAGAAGGTTAACAGAAGTCCTGATTCTGTGCTAGTCTTAAGGGAAGTTTCATTGGAAAGTGCTAAATCCAGGCCCAGATACATGCCTTTAATGCCAGCAGCTTGGAAGGTTGAGGTGAGAGGATCATGAGTTCAAAGCCAGTGTCGGTAAAAAAGCAAAGCACTATGCAACTTGGTGAGACCCTGTCTCTAAATAAAATACAAATGGGGCTGGGGGGCTCAGTGGTTGAGTGCCACTTAGTTCAATCCCCAGTACTGCCCTCCCCCGCAAAAAAGAAAGCACTAGATCTGGATATATTTTTTTGCAGCAGGGATACTGGGGGTTTAACCAGAGGGCAATTGACCACTGGACTACATCTCCAGCCCCTTCATTTTTTCATTTTGAGACAGGACAGGGTCTTGCTAAGCTGCTGAGGCTGGCCTTGAACTTGTGATCCCCCCGTCTCAGCCTCCTGAGCTGCTGGGATTAAGGCTATGCCACAGCACCAGATCTGGACATCATCCTGTGCTGAAGAAAATTGAGGAAGGAATTAGTCCTCCTTAGTCAGGGACTCACTGGGAAAGGTGAAATTGAAGGTAAGCACACCTTACCTGAAAACCATCCTCCTCCCAGCCTCTGTCCTGCCTAAGGCAGTGCGGTGTGCTCTAACCCTTACAGTCTTTACTCTTTGCTTCCATGGTTGCTCCCATTCCATTGTCTCTGGTGAACTCCGGGAAGATAAAGGCCCTATCTGCCCTGTTCACCATGATCTTCAAGTTACAAGTGATGTTTAGTAAATGATGCCAAATAAAAAGGACTGATTTGAAAAATTAGAGGGATTGATGTGGCTATGGTCTGTATTGATGAGCCCAGTTAATCAGAGGTTTGAGAAGGGGCTGGGGATAGAGCTCACTGGTAGAGCACGTGCCTAGCATATGTGAGGCACTGGGATTGATCCTCAGCACCACAAAATAAATAAAATAAAGGTCCACTGACAACTACAACTAAAAAATAAATATTTAAAAAAAACTTAAAAAAAGGTTTCAGGAGAGTTGTGGGCCTTTGGGAGGGGCAACCGGGAGCTTGACTAAGTCTAGGTCCTCATCTTCATGGTTAGTCACAGTGCCTCCTAGACATCTGTCTCATGCTCAAATATGGGGAATGTGGCTTTCAATGAATGACATACTGCCTGCACATTTTAAAGATGTTTTATTTAAAAAATAGGAAAAAGAAAAACCAAACGAACAAAAGCCCAACCCAGGAACTCTTGGTCCTGGGAATCTGGGAGCAGCTCAGGTTTGTGGGGAGGGTAGAACCTGGAAGACAGACAGTACAGGGGCCTCTGCAGGCCTGGAAAGAGCCAGAGCCCAGCCACACTGAGAAACAGCACAGCCTTTGCCTAGGGCTCAGCCCCAGTCTGGGGCTTGCACTCATCCACTTGGAAAAGACAGGTGGTGCGGGGCTCAGCCCCAGAAAAAAGGCAGGGCAAGTGCTCTGGGACGGAACTTACACTTGTTAAAATCACCAACCAGCTGGGAAGAGGATGGCCCAGGGCTTGATCGGGCCTATTAGCGCCATTCCCAAAGGTGTGGTTCAGCCCACGGCAGGGAGGTCGGCTCTGATAGGAAGATGGGCTCGGGTGGGGAGATGCACCCCCAAATTCGGCGTGAGGCTCAAGCTCCTGGGAAGGAAAGGGCCCTGATGGGGCAGGACCTGGAGGCAGCCTCCTTCTGGGAGTGCAGGGCTGGATGCGGGCTCTGGGAGACAACTCACAGCTCAGGAGCCCTGGGGACCGCGGGGGAGCGCTCGGATGGGCCGTGGTGGGGGATTGTCCAGGACCGGTTCAGGCCGGGCCCGCGCACCCCCACGGCGCTTCTGCTTGCGCAGCAGGTAGTTCGAGTACTGCACCTCGGGCATGGCCAGCTTGAGGCAGGCCTCGGTGGCTGGGCCGGCGCCGCCGCCGGGCAGGTCGTAGCCCATGATGTCCACCTTGCGGCTGGGCTGCCACGGCTGCAGCTGCTTGGTGCGGATCTGCGCAGCTGGACGCAGCACCGGGTCATCACCGAAGCAACGGCGCAGCAGGCGCTGCCGGGCCTCCCGCAGCTCGCGCGCCTCGCGCTCCACGCATGCGCGGCCGGCGTGCGCCACGCGGCGCCAGAAGGTAGCATTGAAGTGGTCGTAGAGACCGGCGTCGAGCGCGTTCCAGGCGCGGGCGGCGCGCGCCAGAGCTGCAGGGATGGCAGCCAGGCGCGAGCTGGCAGCGCGTGCGTTGAGCTTGGCGTAGAGCACGTCGTCCAGGTCCCAGGCCAGCAGGCGCCGCAGCAGCACGAGCGACTCGTCGAAATACTCCGCGATCATGACGAGTGAGAAGACCTCCTCCACCTGGCGGATGAGGCCCGCCAGGTAGGCGGCGTCGTCGCGCGGGCTGCGCTCGTTGTCGCCACCCAGGTCGTAGGCCAGCGTGTTATGCGCGAACATGGCGAAGTGCTCGCCCGCGCGGTAGTAGGCCTCGGGCGCGCGCAGGAAGGCCTCGAGCGACGCGTTGGGCACGCGCCGGAAGGCCGGGCAGTACTGGTTGTAGTAGCTGAAGAGCGACTCGAACATGGCGGCCGGCTCGCGCAGGATGGTGACGTAGACCGTGCCCGGCGGCATGAGGCGCTCCAGCTCCGCGCGGTCGAAGCGCAGGTGGCTGGCCAGCACGTGCGGCGGCCGCGTGGCCGGATGCACGAAGTGCGCCGAGAAGTTGCGCGGGTAGCAGAACTGGTGCTCACAGCTCGGGTGCGGCAGGGCCACGGTCAGGTTGTGGCGCTCGGCGAAGCGGAACAGGATGTTCTGCACCGTGGTGCCCGCCGTTTTGTGCGTCTTCAGGAAGGCCACTGTCATATGCTTGGGGCGTGGTGGCGACTCCCGCAGGGGCGGGCAGCTCAGAGGGAATAGCTTGGGGTACCTGCAGGGCCCGGGAATGTGCGAGAGGAGGGTTGAGGGGGCTCGGCTTGCCCCCGGCCCCTCCCTGAGGACGATGGATGTGCCACCAAGGGGCCCAGCCTGGCCTTCACCCCGGAACAGTAGAGGGGAGGGGTGCCTCTAAGTTGGGCCCCACGATCCCTGCTGGCCTCCTTGTGTATTCTCCTCCTCTTAAGGTCACTGGACTCATCCATGCCGCATAAGGAATAGAACAGGGTAGAAATTATGGGATGTCACTTCAGAGATTATATCAGAAAAGGCTAATGCTTCCATCTTGGTGGATTATTTTTCCCCTCCCGCTCTCTCTAGGATAACTCCTAGGATAACTCCTCACATTGTGTGCATCCCTGTAGGGGGGTAAACGAGGCAACAGTCCCCGAGAAATTGAGGCCCTCAGTCTAGCAGACTGCCTGAAGAACTGAAGCCTGCCAAACCACTTGAATGAGCTCAGAAGGGGATCCCTTCCAGTCAAGCCTTCAGATGAGGGGCAGCCCTGGCAAACTCCTTGATTGAAACACTCGTGGAAGCCCTGAACCAGAGGTACCAGTAAGCTGACCCACAGAAACTGAGAGAAGTGTTGTTTTCATCTGTTAAGTTTTAAGGTAATTTGTTTATGCAGAAACAGATAATGGAAGGGACAAAGGTCCTTTAAGGGAGGATTCCTTGAGGAATCCCACTTACAGATGTAGAAACTGAGGACTAGAGGAGATTCTGGAGACAACTCAGTCACTAAATCCTCTTGCTATCTTTCTCATTTTGCTCTTTAACTGGTTTCTCACTTTTCAGGTGGGGGACACCAGGACTTTGTAGCAACCCATTTTGTTATAGGGTTTTGTTAAGATCTCTGGAGCCCCAGTCATAGATTCAGCAATTTTTTTGAGCATCTACTGTGTGCCTGTTGCTCTTCTGTGCTCAAGAAATATAACAGTCTACAAAACATAGGATACTCCAACCCTTCATGATGTGTTCATTTCTGTTCCTCCTTCCTGAAATGAGGGTGTTTGGGATGACTGGTGACCTATAAGGTTGCTGCAGGATTTGATTCACTCACCTGTTTCTTCTCTACCATTCTAAGATCATGTAATGAGGGCAGTGTGAAGCGGCTTAGAGAACACCATTGAGATATCCTATCTGTGGCTGCTTTGGCTCAGGATAATGGCTACACACACATAAGAGTAGCAAATCATTTGGTTCACGTTGTTTATGCCATTCTCAGGGGCAGGCCATGTAGAAAATGGGAAATTGAGGTCCGGAGAGGTACAGGAACTTGTCGAGTTCACAGTAAGTCAGGAGTAGGGGTAGGGCTCCCATCAGTCACCACGTGGTACCCTGTATCAAGGTGACTAGTGGGTTTCCCACTTTATAGGTGAGGAAACTGGGGCTCAGAGAAGTGAATGGCTTTACCCAGAATAAGAGAAGTATTGACCCAGGTGTGGTGGCACACGCCTGTAATCCCAGCACTTGGGAGGCTGAGGCAGGAGGATCGTGAGTTCAAAGCCAACCTCAGCAACTTAGCAAGGCCCTAAGCAACTCGGTGAGACTCTGTCTCTAAATAAAGTACAAAATAGGGCTGGGAATGTGGCTCAGTGGCCGAGTGTCCCTGGCTTCAATCCCCAGTACCAAAAAAAATAAAAATAAAAAAGAGAAGTATTGAGAAGTTATGTGCAGTCCACTGGGGCAGCACTCGGCTACCATGCTGTGGGAAGGGTTTGGACTGAATTCATATTGTAGCTGACTGACTGACTCTATGACTTTCAACAAGTAACTCAATCCTTTCAGTGAAGGCCAGTCCCTGCCTTTGTAGCTGTAGAGGACATGTATGGAAAGCACTTTCAGAGTAGAAGAAAGGAGCAAAGATTAACAGGACTCTTCCAGCAGGTAGAAGAATGGGAAGGGGAGCCCAGTTCTTTTATTTTTATTTTCAGACAGGGTTTTGCCAAGATAAGAGACTGGCCTTGAACTTGCCATCCTGCCTCAGCATAGCTGGCATTACTGGCCAGTATCCCCTTCCCCAAACCCTTTGGGGTTGCTAACCCAGGTGGCTCCTTTGGGGCCCTGCCCCTCACAGAGGTCCCGCCCACTTACCAGCTGAGCTGCGCCCCCTGGTGGATGAGAAGGCTGACAGTGCTGCACCCCAGTACCAGCAGCAGGATTTTCCTGCGGCTCATGGTCTTGGTGGTCTGCTGCAGGCGCTGCAGGATGGGTGGCATGGTGGAGTCCCCAGCCCTGGACCAGCTAGGGCCTCGCTATCCGGGACACCCTTCACTGGCACTCATGGGGGCTCATGGGGCTCTGGTAGCAGGGCCAGTGTTCCCAAGAAGCCTGGCAGGAGAAGGAGGCAGACAGGTTTGCAGTGGGCAGAAGAGATGGGCTCCAGGCCCTAGCAGGACTGCTGCAAAAGAGAGCTCCAGTGAGTGGGGTGAGCCGCCAGGCCAGGGCAGATCAAATTCCTACCTCCTGCTAACACGACCCGACATCCTCACTGTTGCAGATAACCTAGTCTTGGGTGGAATTACAGGGTCTGGTGTGTGGCCAGCCCTTCAGACTATAGCCACTTCTTAGCCCTTGTCTCTCCCTCTCCACCTGTCCCTAACTTTTCTTTGTCTCATGGCCATTTGTGTCTGTCTCTACAGCATGTCGCTGAGAACCAGAAGTCTCAGCTTGAGTTTTGCCTTCTTCCAGGACTCCTCCTTGATTACTTCAGCTGAGGGATGGGCCTGACCTCCCCAAAGACCAACCTACTGGTCTCCACCTCCTCAAGTCTCAGTCAGTACTGCAGGCTTACTCCCTGCTCTATCCATTACACACCCTCATTTAATTCTCACCACAGTGCTAACATAGGTATTATTCTCACTTCATGGATGAGGAAAGTGAGGCTCTGAGAGGTGATGTCACTTGTGTGTGGTCCCATAGCTGGTAGCAGCAGAACTGGGACTCCAACCTACTCTTTCTGGCTCCAGAGTCCATGCCCTTTGACGCTATTGTGTGCTGTTTCCATAAAAACTGATTTTTCCATCCCTGCTCTCGTTCTGGCATTTCTGCACACTTCTGAGCCCTAAGCCCTCCTGACTGGGCTCCTGTCCTGAGGGCCAAGGACTAATAAATTCACAAGGGAAAGTGGGACTTGAATCCTGGAACCCTATCTGGATTCCATCCCCAGACACCTGAAACCCAGGTGGCCCTATCAGCTGTCTGTAGTGGAGGTGCCCAGCAAAGGCAATAGGGTGGCAACGTGGGAGTGGGGAGGGTCCTGGGGGGGCGTAGAAGCTGCTCCTCCTTGTCTCTCTGCTGATAATCTTCAGCAGGAGGTAAGCCTCCAATCCCAGGTGAGCCGCAGGAGTGAGAGGCAGTAAAAGGGCCTGATTTCTGGCCCGTCTACTTTCCCCACACAAATGCCTTGGCTTAAGGGCAGCAAAGTCCTTGGCAGCCCAGGTGGAAAGTCAGCTTCAGCAGCCATGCCTGTCCCCAGGCTAGGGTGGGTCTCTGTCTCACCCCACAGGCCTGTGTCCAGGTTCAGGTTCAGCTTCAACCCTCACACACACTCCTCTGTAAAGGGGAGGGGTGGCCTGAAGCCTTGTGGGCATGTGCATGTGTGTGGATCTAGGACACCTGGGTCCCAGGAGGGGTGAGGTAATAAGAAAACCCTTTTGATCATCACTGACCTCCAGGTCCTGGGCTTGGCTTCCAATCTCTCTTTTTTCCCTCCCTGGCCCCCATTAATCCTGGATTACATTTAAACCTGTTTGGGTGAAAAGATGTCCTGGTTATGCTTCCTCTTCTCTCTAGGCCCCAAAGCTTGCTTTCTTCCACTAGCCCATAGACAGACTAATCTGCCTGGAGCCGAGGGGGTGAAAGGTCTGCCACAGAGGGCAACCAAGGGCACAGCAGAGGCAACCCAAGGCCTTCTTTAACTTTTTAGGGGCAGAGGAGGGCTGGCTCAGCTGGATGGGGCAGCCTGGAGGAGGAGGACAGAGCTCTTGGTCCTCTCAGGTGCACACCTTCTTCATGTTACATCCCTGCTTGGAGGACTCGGTGATCAAATGGGAGTTTCTGAAGGAGTATAAGGGAGGGGGTAAGCCTATTTCTACCTTTGCCAAACTCCCTGAAACCATTCCTATTTCACAAGGGAATCTGTGCCTGCCAAGGAGGTCAAATCTATGGGGAACCAAAGCAGGCCTTTCCCTGGCCACACAGAAAGGATGACAGGGATGTCTGGTGCTCCCTTCATCTGCCCCTGTGCCTTTCCATACTCCTTCCATCTAAGCTCTGGGGAACCAGCCAGATCCCAGTTTGAGGCCTTCCTGGGGATGGGACATCATCAGTGCAGGAATTCCCTGGACCAGCCCCCAGTGATGGGTGCCAAGGTCTGTTTGGCTTCTGTCAATGACAGTTCATCACCTCTAGATACAGCCTGATCTATTCCTGAGCACCCACCCACACCCTGCAGTTCCAGAGTTCTTCCTGGGACAGTGGGATCACCCGGGCACCAGTGTATTCCTCAGCTTGCCCTTCCCCCTCCTGTGCTGTGATTTGTGCTGCCCTCCCAGAGTGCATGGCACATTTTTCTCGGTGACAGACCTTCAGGTATTTGAAAGCAGGAACCCTGTCTCTGGGTGGGCACTTGGCCAGGCAAAACATTCCAGGTCCGGAGAGAGGGAGAGGGTGCCACTCGGACATTGGAGGAGGCCTGCCTTTGCTCTGCCAGTTCACTGCAAGGTGCCTCCTTTGGAGTTGGATTCGGGGAAGTGGAAGCCAGGAGGGGCCACCTGGGTTGGGTTTCCTTTTGCTCTTGAGTCTAGTGGGGTGCAGGTGAGTGGTGGTAGTGCTGGACCAGGCTTTAGAGCAGTGAGTGAGTGGCCTTGGCTCCTGCTCACAGATGCTTCAGATGACTCCCCAATCTCCTGGGTGTCTTCATGGAGCGAGAGATTCCCTCCACCATCCCTGGCAGGTCAGGGTGGCAACCTCATCAGAATATCAGTGCTAATTTTAGTCAGAACAATCTTCTTCAGGCTGCTGCCCAGTTTTGCAAATTGCTTTCTTTCCTCCAGAGAACCAAAGAAGAAATGGTATAGCCTGCCAGAGCTTTGAAACTGACCTGGATGCCCACCCACTCCCAAATGAACCCTTTCTGCTCTGTCCCCTCCAAGCTCCAGAGTTGATACTGACACACTTAGAGGAAGGGGTGCTCTGAACTGGACCATGTGGATCTGACCTCCCAAAGACCTGGAAACAACTCCTTCCTGACTTGGGGACAGGGCACAGTCCAGTCAGGAGGGAAAGTGACCCAGGGCCCCAGAGGGGAAGGGGCAAAGGCAGCAGAGGGATAGCACATTAGTGGCTCAGGAGATAGAATATCTTTCCACCTCCCTCCTTTTCCTCTCCCCCTCCAGCCTGCACCAGGTCCCCCCAACCCCCTCTCCCTGTCATCCACCCCCGCTGCATCCCTGCCTCTGAATTCCCTTCATCCTCCTTTCTCCATCACTCCCCACCCCCACCCATTCCCTCAATTTCATCCCAACCTCTCCCAGAGATCCGGACACTGGGATCTGGTCACTATAGGAATAGGCCAGATTCGCCTTCCAACCGGTCCTTGCACGGGTAGAGCGAGGGAAAAGCAGCCCCTCCTCAGGCTTCCCGGGCACTAGGCCCCCAGGACACTCTCCGCCTCCCCTTCCTCCCCATCCAGTGCGGTCCACTCCCGCTGTCGCCCCCAGCCCCAGGTCGGCCACTGCAGTACTCACGCCGCGTGGGTTGGCTCGGCCTCCGACCCCGGTCGGGGATGGTTGTGTTCTCACCGGTCCCTTGTCCCAAAATCCGCACAATCCCAGGGCGCTGGGGGCCCTGAGCTCAGAGTGCCGGTAGCTCGCCTTGTTGCAACTGGATGGGATCAGGTGGCGGCGTCTGCAGCTCGCTCTTCTCGGCTCTGCCCGCCACCGCCCCCCATCTCATACAGGAGGCGGGGCAGGGGAGGGCCCAGCGGACTCAGGGGAGGGGGAGAGGAGGAGGGGAGAGGAGGAGGGGAGCGGAGGGGGACCCCTGGCTGGCCGGATGCCGGAGCACACACTCTCCGGGTGGCATCTTCGGATGCGGGCATCTTTCACTGACAACCATGCAGAGCTGGACACCAACACGTTCAGTTTCCTTTTCTCACTCCCCAGAAGGGGAAACTGAGGCTGAGAAGGTGTCTGGCATTCCTGGGCACCGCTGGTCATCCTTGACTGGTGAAACCTTTATCCTGTGTGGATTAGAGAGCAGGAATACTCACAGGCATCCACCGCCTGCCTTCCTCCCTTCTCCCTCCTCTTTCCACCTCTAGTAGAGAAAACTCCAGTCCTAGCCGGTCCCTGTGCCCTCTCCTCTTTCCTTCCAGCCTGCTTTCCAACCAGCTGAGGCAGCCAGTCTACTCACCAGGACTCAAGACCCCCTTACTCCTGACCATGGTTTTATTCAGACTGGGGCCTTTGCCCAGACACCTTACAGCAGGAATCCAAGAGCCCTAGTTTAATCCTGGTTCTTCTTTTATGTCCAAGAATTCAGAGGCAATCCTTGAGCCCTTTTGCTTCCAGTTCTGAAATGGGGAGCTGTTCTCAGAGCTGCTCTACATGTGAAGACTCCTTGGGAACTCCTGTTTTTTGCTCTTACTTGTGCAACCTGGGCAGTAGCACCTCCCACAGCCATGCCAGACCCCAAGAGCCTCATGTTTGGTTCTGTGACTAGCATAAACCTTTGCTTTCCTTTATGTCCTGGGCAAGGATCCTGGAGCAGGAGTGTCCACCCAAAGCTGGAACCAGAAGGGTCTGGATACCCACTTCCAACCCGCTGGCAATAGGTAGGCATCATGTAAGCATGTTTGTTAAGGAAGAGAAGGGAATGGGGACTCTTAGAGTCAAGAGAACTGCACGTTGCCCTGATTGGACCCTTTGACATGTCAGCTTCTTTCTGCCCCTCAGTCTTCTCCTCTGCACAGTTTGGGGAGTATTGCCACCCTCTGCATTCCAGCACTACTGCGATAAAATGAGGCCCCACTGGGTGTGTCCCTTTCTGCTCTAGCTACTTTAACTTCTCATCCACCAACTCTTAGATATTCTGCCTTAGAGACACCCCAACCCTCCAGCACATTCCCGCTCCTGGGGCCTCCAGCCTCAGATGACCTTCCCTGTGTGCTCTGGTTACAGGAAGCTGAAAGAGCCTTCCTTTGGGCAAGGAATGTTCCACCTCAATGAACTGACAAACTGAAGGGAAGGCCATCACTGTTCTTCTGTGCTGTCCTTTCTGATTTTTTCTTCCCCTCTGGGAGTGGCAGCAGGAGCCTAGGGAAGTTATGGTGGGGCAAGAGGGAAGGGTCAAGTTTTGGGTAGGAGTGAAGAGAATTTCCCAGTCAGGGATAAGACAGGGGCCTACCTTTCCTAGCCCGGTCTTCCTCTGTCTCTCAAACCTTGCCTTCCCTGCATCAGTTGCATTTTTTTCCCCATGCTTCTACTGCTTCTCTTTCGGGGGTAACTGGTGAAATAGAGCTATGTTACCAGAATTTTAGGG
Source organism: Glaucomys volans (assembly GCA_020662805.1). NCBI lineage: Eukaryota > Metazoa > Chordata > Mammalia > Rodentia > Sciuridae > Glaucomys > Glaucomys volans. The sequence continues at coordinate 191,614 of JAJEJO010005504.1, read as the reverse complement.
CTCTGGGACTCAACTAGATTGAGCCACCTATACCAAAATGCCAACAAGAGATATTAACTGCAGTGAAGGCAGGAAAGGAGCTTTAATTAGTGTGGTGACAGTAGGAAGGACAGAAAAAGGTCTAGAGACCTAAGATAGTGGGGCCTAACTGGAATTTTGAGGTTTTACAGAAAAGGGGAACAAAGGAAAGCATAGGGGGTTGCACAGCTGGGGGATCTGCATAGTTGGCAAAGCAGGAAATCTTGGTCTGGTTGATCATTATCTCAGGATTGGTTCTGCAAAACTATAAGGGGATGAAGGTTTCCATCGTGAGATGACTGCTCTTGCTTAGGGGGGCAGTCTCAGTTCTGGCCTGGGTAATTGCTCCTGGTTGGGCAGGGATCTCATCATGGGGTGATCTGTCTGAGAGCTCTGTTGCTTGTGAGTAGTTTCAGTCCCTTGTCATAAAGATGTTTATTGATCACACATGTTGTTCCTGAAATCCAAGATTAGTTCGGGAGAGAACTCAGGCGAACTCAGAAGGAAAAAAAGTAAAAAACTTAGGGGCAACATGGAGTTAGGTCAGTGACTGGGCCCACCTTCTGGGAAAAGATCTGAGAAAAGATCTAAAGGTGTGTGTGTGGGGAAAATGAGACCATTTCGCTTTTTCCCTCTCCTTTACTTAATGCACACACAGACTCCAACCTGCTGTCATTGAGAGGGCAGAGCTAGTGGCAGAGGTAGGCAGAGAAAATGTTGACAGCACAGGACAGGGAGAGGTGGAAGTTGGGCAGGCAAGGATCACCTGTGGAAGGCACAGGGTCACCTACTAAAGTCCTGAGTTTATTTTTGAACAACAACAACGAAAATATATGTATGTGTGTGTGTGTGTGTGTGTGTGTGTATATATATATATATGAGAAATTGTACATATATAATTATTTTTTCTTTGAGGAAAAAATGTATTCCCCCAGTAAGAATTTATTGGTGCCTTTTGGTTACAAGATATTGTGAGACAGAAAAAGATCAAGTCCCTGATTATGTTTTTTGGGATGGAGGTAGGAAGAAAGAGCACAAGAGATTTTAAAATGAATGGTGGGTCAGGCGGGTGGCGGTGCGCACTTGTAATCCCAGCAACTCAGGCGGCCGAGGCGGGAGGATTGCAAGTTCTGCTTCAGTAATTCAGCGAGACCTTATCTCAAAATAAAAAGTGCCGCCCCTCTGTTCAATTCCCAGTACAAAAAGCACCCGTGGTTCAGTCTCCCCTACCAAACCAAATCAACCAGACAAAACATCCCCAAAACGAATGGTGGAAAACTGAAGTGTATTATGGGAGCTCCAAGAAAGAAGCGTAAAGCGGGAAGGCGGCTTGGCGGAGAAGACGTTTGAGCCTGCTTGAAAGGTGGAAAAAGGGGTTTTAGTGTCGCGCTTCCCCCGGGTCTGCAGTTGGAGCTCAGCCCGGATAGGTCCGCTCCTCTCTTGGCTCCGATCCCCTTTCAGCCCATTCATCTATGCCTGCGCCAGGGGTGGGCGGGCAGACAGTTAGACACTGTTTTATCACAAGCATCGGCTCCAATCTCCTGCTTGGCGCCCGCTGGGGAATGAGTGTGTCCGGACGCCCTGGAGACGATAAGGGTCCAGGCCTCTCGCGCCTGACCGGGGCGTCTGGCCGGAAAACTGTCCGCTCTGGGGCAGGAGAGACCCAGAAAGCACCCCGCCTGGGGGCGGGACCAGCTCTTCCCACCGCCCCGCGCGGGTGTTCCGGCGCTTAGGGGTGGTTGGCTCTGCAGGCTCGCGACCCCGAGCCAGCAACCCTGGACTACAATTCCCAGAAGGCTTCACGGTCAAGCCGCCCTCGGCGCGGGCGTGGCGAATCACGTCTCCCGGCGGACGGCGTGGGGTGGGCCTCAATCCGAACTGCCTTCCAACCACGGAGAGGACGTGGCGTACGTCGCTGCCGGAAGTTCCGGGAATTAGGGCCCGAGGCTGGCCCGAGCTTCCGCGTTGGTCGCGCGCCTTCCTGTAGCTAAGATGGCGGCTGAGCATCCCGAGCCTCCCAAAGGGGAATTACAGCTGCCGCCGCCACCACCTCCAGGGCACTATGGTGCCTGGGCTGCCCAGGAGCTTCAGGCGAAATTGGCAGAGATCGGAGCTCCGATCCAGGGTGAGAAGCGTGGGGAGGTCTAAAGGGGGCTACGTGGGCCTGCGGGGAAGCGGGTAAGCGGGTTAGGCGGTTACCCGGGAGACGCGCGGGCGAGGGGCGGAGGCGGGCCGCTGGGGGCCTGACCGGCCCCGCTGCTTCACTGATCCTGTGCTTTGCCTTGCAGGGAGTCGGGAGGAGCTGGTGGAGCGGCTACAGACTTACACCCGCCAGGTAAGTGTTAGAGGCGGGACTTCGGGATAGGTTGAGCTTCAGAAGGCTTTCAAGACCCCTCAGCGCTGGGTCTTCATTCTTGATGTACTTGGGCACAGCGAGCAGGGCCTTGACATTTTGGCTAGCGCTTGCCTTGCCTGCTTTGTCGTAATTGCTGCTATCTGTTGGTTCTCACAAGTGCCCTGGCCAAAATCTGGCACGCAGGCGTTGGGTAAATTTTGTTGAGTGACTGGGAGAGAATGCCGTTTAGTGTAATAGCTCCTCTTGAGCTGATCTAGAGCCCTCCTTTATCTTTTGCAGACTGGCATTGTGCTGAATCGGCCGGTTTTGCGAGGGGAGGATGGGGACAAAGCTGCTCCCCCTCCCATGTCAGCACAGGTAAGGACATTGTTCCACTTTATAGGACCCTTTTTGCTCAGGGTAGCCCCTCCTCTCATGCCTTATAGTGGATATGCAACTAGCAGATTGGGCAGGGAGGTCCTGTGATGACAAAATTGGGAGCTTTTTTCCTCCTTGGTGCTGATATTTGCCTCCTTCTCCAGTACCTGTTTCTCCAAATTCTGTCATTCAGAATTCAACCTGAATGTCTGTAAGCCTGAGACAGAAACTATCACTGTTTTTGCTCCCCCAGTGATAACTTCCTTGTTATTCAATGAGACCTAGAGAGATAACTCCTTGAGTTGATTACATACTCTCTGCTTTAGTAAATCATTGGGGTTTGTGATGCCTTGATGCTCTGGTTTCTATATATTTAATTCCATGTCCCTTCAAACCCAAGATTTGTTTCCCTCCAAAGCAGTGACTCTGACCTGAGGTCCTTTGATCTCTGTGTGTGGAATGAGGAGTTCCTGAGCCTTCTGAAATTAAATGCAAAATCTGAATTCATGATATTTTTTGAGGAGAGCTGATGGTTTTGTTTGGTTGATGCCTCAAAGTTAATCTTCTCTTTTTGTGATGTTGCAATGGAGCGTTCTGTTATGGAGTAATATATTATTAGAATTAGAATCCAAGTACCTGGCTTATGGTAGATCCCCAGCAAATGTTTGCAGCATGACTAGATAAATGCTTCCTCGTTTATGGTCTTGTTTTCTTCACAGCTCTCTGGGATTCCCATGCCACCACCACCCATGGGACTTCCTCCTCTGCAGCCCCCTCCGCCACCCCCACCACCTCCACCAGGCCTTGGCCTTGGCTTTCCTATGGCTCATCCGCCAAATTTGGGACCCCCGCCTCCTCTCCGTGTGGGTGAGCCTGTGGCACTATCAGAAGAAGAAAGGCTGAAGCTGGCACAGCAGCAGGCGGCATTGCTGATGCAGCAAGAGGAGCGTGCCAAGCAGGTAGGGCAGGTGGAAGCCTGTGCTTTGGCTTCATTAGGTCCCTGAAGGGGGAGTGGAGCCTCAAAGCTGGATCCTGGGGCCATGGCTTTTGGGAAGATCTGGGCTAAAGATTAGAACGTAGGTTCAGGACTGGAAGAGGATTATAGGAAGCAAAAGTTGTGGCATATTGGCCTGGGGGGTCTTGGTGCTGGTATGAGCTTGTTTTCTTTTTTAAGCAGGGAGATCATTCATTGAAGGAACATGAGCTCTTGGAGCAGCAGAAGCGGGTAATACCCCTCCCCCTAATCTTTGACCTCATGGTCCAGTCTATAGGCTGTCATTTATAGTGTTTAGTGTCCAAAAATCAGGTAAATCACTCAAGTTTTCTTTGGAGGCTACCTCATCTCTAACTCTGTTCCAGTATCTTCTAAAGAACTAAATTTTTCGTATAGTCCAGGTGTTGATAAACCACCCTGTGACCTGCTTTTGAGTAGCCTGTGAGCTAAAAATTATTTTTATATTTTTAAAGAGTTGTAAGAAAAAAAAGACCTCAAACCAAGAATAGATAAAGTAGTTTATATAATAGCCCAAAAGCCTAAAATATTTATTCAGTGGCCTATTACACAAAAAGTTTTTTGACTTCTACTAGTCTTTTTTTTTTTATTTTTTTAAATTTTTTTTTAGTTGTAGATGAACACAGTATCTTTATTTATTATTTTTATGTGGTGCTGAGGATCGAGCCCAGTGCCCCGCATGTACGAGGCAAGCACTCCACCACTGAACTACAGCCCCAGCCCCCTCTACTAGTCTTACATGATATAATTTTAGATACTTTGGGGAGAGGATTATGGGGTAATTTAGTCCTTTGTATGGGATTTAGACTAAATGTGATACGTAAAAATTTGGGAATGATGTAAAAGATGCTCTGCCCCAGATTGCATTATTGGTTTTACCCAGTAGATTATTCAGAAGTATTAGAAAATAAGCATTTAAAGCAGCAGGTATGGAAATACACATGAAGTACTAGCTTTGCCCACTTTGGTGAATATTAAGTGGTAACTATAAGGAAAGAATTGATCCGTGTATGGTGGTACATGCCTGTGATCCAGCGACTCAGGAAGCTGAGGCAAGAAGATTGCAAGTTCGAGGCCAGCCTTGGAAGTTCAAGGCCAGCTTTGGCAAGTTCAAGGCCAACCTCAGTTAACTTAGACCTTGTCTCAAAAAGTAAAAAGGACTGGGGATGTAGCTCAGTGGTAAAGCACCTGAGTTCAGTCCTGAGTACTTGAAAGGAAGAAAAGAATTCATAGTTCTTTCTAAAGAACTTTTGGGAAAGAAAACTCTCACTGAAAAATATGAGGTTGCACTTGGCTAAACAGTAAATTCTCTTCTAGGAACCAGAAATTTCCTGGGGATTTCCTTGCTGTTATTCTCAGAGATTGTCTGTTGTGATATGAGGGTGCTTTTATTTTGATCAGTAGTCTTGAAGTGTGAGGGTGGAGAGGTTGTCAGAACCTGGGTGTTTCCTCCTTGTTCTTCTCAGGCCTGTCCTGGCTCAAACAGTGCATTTGGCATTTTCAAATGTGTCTCCACCTCCTGCTTCCCTCCTGTAGGCAGCTGTGTTACTGGAGCAGGAACGACAGCAGGAGATTGCTAAGATGGGCACCCCGGTCCCTCGGCCCCCTCAGGACATGAGTCAGATTGGTGTTCGCACTCCTCTGGGTCCTCGAGGTAAGACCGTAGAGTGGTAGGGAAGAGTAAGGAAGGTTATTTATAAGTTTTAAAAACCATTTTTTTTGCTGGTGTTGGTGATTGAATCTAAGACCTTGTGCATGTTAAGTATGCACCATACTACTGAGCTATAATTCCAGACCCTCAAAAAGTTAGGTGCAGTCAGCCCTCCATATCTGCTGGTTTTGCATCCAAGCATTCAACTAACTAGGGATTGAAAATATTTTAAAATACTTTGCTGTGATGGTATATACCTGTAATCCCAGCTACTTGGGAAGCTGGGGCAGGAGGATTGCAGATTTGAGGCAACTTAGCCAAGACCCTGTCGCAAACTAAATAATAAGAGCGATGGGGATGTAGCTTAGTGGCAGAGTGCCCTGGGTTCAATCCCCAGTACTGCAAGAAAAAAAACCCAAAAAGCTTGACTTCCAAACATGTTCAGACTTTTTTTAAATTTCTAAAACAATACCATAGAAAAATTAATTTATGTAGCATTTACATTGTATTAGGTGTTAAAAGTAATCTAGAAATGATTTAAAGTATATGGAAGGATGCTTGTGGGAAGGATATGCATAGGTCATATGCAGATACTGTGCCACGGTTTAGAAGGACTTGTACATCCTTGTATTTTGGTATTCGTATGGGGTCCAGAAACAAATTCCTTATGAATACCAAGAGGCAACTGTATTTATCACATTTAAAAGGTACTTGTATAGTAATTGTACAGTTTAATGAATTTTCAAAAACTGAATACACCCATAACAACCAATACCTAGACCAAGAGCTAAAATATTCCTAGCACACCAAAAGCACCCCTAGGCTCTTGTCACTCTCTGCCTTGGAGGGTAATTATCACCTTGACTTTTAGTGAAGGAAGTAAATTTTTGGGGGTGGTGGTGGTGGTGCTGGGCCTCATACCCAGGGCCTCACAAACACTCTGTGGCTGAGCCACATCCCCCGCCCTGGAGGTATTTTTTTAAAGAGGTGTTTTGTCTCTTCTGACACTGGACTTCTTTTCTTCCTTCTTTCAGTGGCTGCTCCAGTTGGCCCAGTGGGTCCCACTCCCACTGTTTTGCCCATGGGGGCCCCTGTTCCCCGGCCTCGTGGTCCCCCACCGCCCCCTGGAGATGAAAACAGAGAGGTGAGACTAATGATTCCTTCCTAGGGACAGTCGAGTGTAGGTTTGGAATGAGACCATTTCAAGATTTTACAGGATTTTGTGAGAAGATTGCAGGGGTGGATTTAAGATCTGAGTGGGAGGGGAATGCCACACTTGGTTAGAGCATGTTTAGGGTAGGGCAGAGGGATCTGGGAGGCATTTCTGCTCAGAGTTCTGAGGTGCTGCCCACTGTCTGCTATTGACGTCACCCAGCGGGTAGCCTGTGTAGTACCAGAGATGAAAGTTTAAGAGGAAGGGCACTAATTCAGCCCCTCTGACTGGGTTGTCTCTGGCAGATGGATGATCCCTCAGTGGGACCCAAGATCCCCCAGGCTTTGGAAAAGATCCTGCAGCTGAAGGAGAGCCGCCAGGAAGAGATGAACTCTCAGCAGGGTGAGTGTGTTTGTGAATCCTGAAGCTGCAGGCTCTGACTGCGTTCTCTTTTGTCTCTTCCCTGAGAAGGCTTTAGAGAGTGACTGGCTCTTGGCGGAGTGAAGTCACTATGGGCAGGGCAGGAGTACAAACAAGACTTGATTGCCTCCTTCCTCCCTGACAGAGGAAGAAGAAATGGAAACAGACACTCGCTCATCCCTGGGCCAGTCAGCGTCAGAGACTGAGGAGGACACAGTGTCCATATCCAAAAAAGAGGTATGTGATGGAGCTGGTCTGGAGGTACCACCAGAAGATGGGGCTCAGATTCCAAAGTAAATTAATTGTAAGCGTTCAGTAAATAGTATCATAGTATCTTCTGCTCTTTTGTGCCAATTCTTGTTTTTTT
>JAJEJO010005504.1:101726-184180 GCA_020662805.1 Glaucomys volans | reverse complement strand
GATTGAACCCAGGGGTGCTTAACCACTAAGCCACACCCCAGCCCTTTAAAAAATGTGTTTTTTAAATTTTGAGACAGGTTCTCACTTAAGTTGCTAAGGCTGGCTTTGAACTTACAATCCTCCTGCCTTAGCTTCCTGAGCTGCTGGGTTTATAGGCATGTGCCACCGTGCCCGGCTCAATTCTTTTTCTAATTTCATTCTTTTCATTCTAATTTCAATTCTTTTTTAAATTTCATTGCCATAAATCCCTTTAAGTTCTCAGAGCTTGCATGCCTACAGTTTAGGCTAAGGTTCTGAGAGGTGCAGTAACTTACCCAAAGGCACCACAGGTTGAGAGGCAGAATTCAGAATTCAGATTCTGTCCTCAAGGCCTCTTTACATCTGCTTCATGAGATTGCCTCCTTGGGGAAAGACTGAGCATTGAATTATTGTTAGGGTGAGGATGGGCAGGGTGCTTGGATTCTCTGAGTTGGTTTTCCTTGTCTTGATAGAAAAATCGGAAGCGTCGGAACAGAAAGAAGAAGAAAAAGCCCCAGCGGGTGCGGGCAGCGTCCTCGGAGAGCTCTGGGGATCGAGAGAAAGACTCGGCCCGGTCCCGAGGTTCTGACTCCCCTGCTGCTGATGTTGAGATTGAGTATGTTACTGAAGAACCCGAAATCTATGAGCCCAACTTCATCTTCTTCAAGAGGATTTTTGAAGCCTTCAAGGTAGATGGAGCAGCAGGCTCAGGGGGTGGGAGGCAGCACGGTGGGCTGGTAGGAGGCCAAGGAGGCAGTATTTCAGTGTAGGGTTCAGGAATGGGATGGGGCTCGCTCTGAGGGCTAGGATTTCCATCTTGTCTGCCTCCTCAGCTCACCGATGATGTGAAGAAGGAGAAAGAGAAGGAGCCGGAGAAACTCGACAAAATGGAGAACTCTACAGCCCCCAAGAAAAAGGGCTTTGAGGAGGAGCACAAGGACAGCGATGATGACAGCAGCGATGATGAGCAGGTCAGGCCACCCCTTCCTGGTGGGAAACAGGAACAGGGTGTGGGGACAGGCATCTAGCCTCCTCTGGGACCACGGTGAACTTCTGCAGGGCTTTCATGGCTCATGAAAATTGGTGGGCTGGATTCCCACCAAGAACCCTGTTCAAAAGAGGGATCGTTCTGTCATAGGAAAAGAAGCCAGAAGCCCCCAAGCTGTCCAAGAAAAAGCTGCGCCGAATGAATCGCTTCACTGTGGCTGAGCTCAAGCAGGTGAGACCTGAGAGGACCCAACAGGCCTTGGAGCCTAGCAGGAGACATGGCTTTGACCCTGTGGGGGAGGTTTGGGTGACTTGGATCTGGGTCCTTAAGGAAGAGAAAGGAGTGCCTGAGGGCTGGTGCTTTCCAGATGTCTTGTTTGGAGGTTCAGCCAGGGAGCAGCTACCATATACCCTTAACCCCAGAATAGTCCTCCTCTATCAGGGAAGGTTATCGACTGAATGTGCAACTTCAGAAGACGGAAGGGGGCACATATCTAGCCTTCCAGATGAGCTGGATAACCCTGGCTATCAATGGATTGACCGGTGTCACAGCCAGATGACCCTCACATCTGATGGGGCTTTCTAGAGACTTGTTGCTGTGTGTTTTCCAGCTGGTGGCTCGGCCTGATGTTGTGGAGATGCATGATGTGACAGCCCAGGACCCCAAGCTCTTGGTTCACCTCAAGGCCACCCGAAACTCAGTGCCTGTGCCACGCCACTGGTGTTTTAAGCGCAAGTACTTGCAGGGCAAACGGGGCATTGAGAAGCCCCCCTTTGAGCTGCCAGACTTCATCAAACGCACAGGCATCCAAGAGATGCGGGAGGCCCTCCAGGAGAAGGTGAGGGGCCTGACTGGGGCGCAGACCTGTGCTCAGACATCCTTGTCCTTCATAGCAGCCAGCTTCAGAACTGGATCAGGTTCTCCAGACACACCTACTTGTTACTAGTCTAATCCTTTCTCCAGTTTAGAAGTTGGTACTATATAGGTGCGCGGTATACACCTGGCAGGAAGCAGGAGGGGAGGGACATCAGGAAGCAGACCTCAAGTCTCTTCAAAACATCTTTCTTGCCTCTGGTCTAGGCCTCCTTTTTGAGCAGCTGTTTGCCCCCTCTCCCCTTCTGCCTTGACTTCACTGGCTCACCTGGTGACGCTTTTCCCTGATGCACTTTGTGGCTAGAGATTCACAGTGGTTGCGTAGCTTTTTAGATTTAAAGATTTTATTTAAATATTTGGAATAAGTACTAATTACTTCTAGGGCAAAACTGGAGGAAATGCCAAAGTACACAGTGAAGCTACCTTCCAGTTAGCCTCTCCAGGGGCAGCTACTGAGATCTATCTCTTGATCAAATGGTTTAAAAAATAGTTACTGACATGCCAAGTGGAGGCTGATTTCACATACTAAATCTTACTCAACATGGATTATGTGATCTTATTTTTTGGTGCTGGGGATTGAACTCAGGGCCTTGAACATGCTAATAAACACATGCTCTACCACTGAGCCACACTGAGCTCATTGAATTATGTAATTTTGAGGGGTTTGAACAGGAATAATTTTAGGGACTTTCAGAGTGAGATAAATGAGATTACCCTTTGGGCTGGGGATATAGCTCAGTTGGTAGAGTACAACACAAGCATAAGGCCCTGGGTTCAATCCCCAGCACTGCAAAAAAAAAAAAAAAAAATGAGATTACCCTTGACCTCTTTTGGGAGTTGGGAGCCAGATCCTCTGCCAAGCATCGCAGTTGGTGATTACCTGTCAACTCATGACTACTGCCATTCTCCACAGGAAGAACAGAAAACCATGAAGTCAAAAATGCGGGAGAAGGTTCGGCCTAAGATGGGAAAGATTGACATCGACTATCAGAAATTGCATGATGCCTTCTTCAAGTGGCAGACCAAGCCAAAGCTGACCATTCACGGGGACCTGTACTATGAGGTTTGGGAAGGGTGCTGTGGATGCACAGCTCAGTCTTGGTGTCATGACTTTTTAACTGTTGGTTGGAAGGGCTTTCAAAGCTGGTTTCCCAGCTGCAAAATTTCCCACTGACTACCCTCAGATGAGGTAGAGTTTGAAATTATAATGAGATCCTTCTTGAAGGAGAGATGCAGATCATATTTTGTTATTTGGTACAGGGGATTGAACCCAGGGGTGCTCTACCACTGAGCCACATCCCATGCAACTTTTTTTACACGCAACCTTTTTTATTTTGAAACAGTGTTTCACTAGATTGCCCAAACTTGCAGTTCTCAACTTGCAATTCTGCTGCCTCAAACTCTCAAATTGTTGGGATTACAGGTGTTCGGCACTGCACCTGGCTCTATCATGTCTTTGAAGTGATAATAGTAGTTTGTGGTGGCTGGTTTAGGAACAAAGGGGCCAAGTGGCAGATGCTTTTCAGAAACTTAATATTGGGAGTGGGAGAAAAGTTTTTATTTTTTATTTTTTGGTCCTTTAAATATCATGCCTCAGACTTCATAGAATGTCTGAGGCGGAAGGATCTTGGAGATCATCCTGTCAAATGCCCTCATTTCACAGATGGGAAAGCAGGTCCTGAAGTTGTTGTCCCTGTACTCACAGTGGGTTAGTGACAGCCTGGCCTCTGTTCCTTCCCCTACTGTAGCTGGAATCCACATGGGAGCCAGGTGGCCCTCGTGGGATTCTGTATCTGATATGGATTAGGACTTCTCGTCTCTCATCTCTTGTCCCCATGCCATTGAGCCCCCAGTGTGTGTCTGGCATCCTTATTACAGCATGCTATGCTTTTTCCTCAGGGGAAGGAGTTTGAGACACGCTTGAAGGAGAAGAAGCCGGGAGATCTGTCTGATGAGCTGAGAATTTCCTTGGGGATGCCAGTAGGACCAGTGAGTGTTGCTTAGCTGGCTGGGGAGGCAGGGAAGAGGGTGGGAATTGGGGCAGAAAGGAGAGACAGGATAGGTTAGGCGGGTAGTAGCCTGTTTTCTTTTTCCTGCAGAATGCCCACAAGGTCCCTCCCCCTTGGCTGATTGCCATGCAGCGATACGGACCACCCCCATCGTACCCCAACCTGAAAATCCCTGGGCTGAACTCGCCCATCCCTGAGGTGAGTGTTGTGCTTACTTTCATTCTTGGCTGTCTGAATTTTAACTGAGGGATGGTTGTTTTGTTTTCCTTCTCTACCTGTGTTTAAAAAAAAAAAAAACAATAATAGTTTTTGTGTTTTTAAAAATATATGACATGTTTATTGTAAAATATTCAGTCAAGCCCAGTGCAGTGGCAAACGTGTAATCCCAGTGGCTTGGGAGGCTGAGGCAGGAGGATCGTGAGTTCAAAGCCAGCCTCAGCAAAAGCGAGGCGCTAAGCTACTCAGTGAGACCCTGTCTCTAAATAAAATACAAAAAAGGGCTGGGGATGTGGCTCAGTGGTCGAGTGCCCCTGAGTTTAGTCACTGGTACCCAAAAGGAAAAAAAAAAAAGAAAAGGTCAAAATTGACATGTACAAAGATGAAAACAGGTAACGCAACAGTTTAACCAGTGTAAAATAACCAGATTTGCTAATATTTGGTGAAAATGTTTCCAGATAGCTAGCTCTCTGATACATATGTGGATAGATAGAAGTAATTTTATCTCAAGAATGACATAAAATTTGTTATTTCAAATAAAAAGCATTCAATTAAAAAGTATTAAGAGGGCTAGGGTTGTGGCTCAGTGGTAGAGCACTTACCTAGCATGTGTGAGGTGCTGGGTTCTATCCTCAGCACCACATAAAATATAAATAAATAAAATGAAGTTATGAAAAAAATTCTAAGAAAGTATTAACAGACAACAGAGTCATTCAAGTGAAAAGTGATATTGTTGAACTTCAGATAAAACTGTCTCCTAAGTGAAATAGATGTTAACCAATCCAGCTTTCCAAAATTAGAAAAAATCAGTAAGAAGTTGGAGTTCTGGTTTTTGTTTTGTTTTGTTTTTGTGTGTGTGTGTGGTGCTGGGGATTAAACCCAGGGCCTCATGTGTGTTAGGCAGGCAAGCTACCAGTAAACCACGTCCCCAGTTCTGGAGCCTTGGTTTTGCAATTCCTCTATTTGGTTTTAGGCAGTACATGCAGCCCTGAAGGAGGAGAATTTTAGCACACTCTGCCTCCTGTCCCCACATTCTGTTGCCTTCAGAGTTTTGGTGCTTTTAATTTTGCTTCCAAGCTCTTTATAACATTTAATTTTACTCAGCATTCACAATTTTAAGAATTCCCAGCCAGGTGCAGTGGCCCACTCCTGTAATCCCAGAGGCTCGGGAGGCTGAGGCAGGAGGATCGTGAGTTCAGTGCCAGCCTCAGCAAGGGCAAGGCCCTAAGCAACTTAGTGAGACCCTGTCTCTAAATAAAATAAAAAATAGGGCTGGGGATGTGGCTCAGTAGTTAAGCACCCCTGTGTTCAATCCCCAGCACCAAAAAAGAAAAGAGTTGGCAAGTATGAGTTCTGTACTTTGCAGCATGACTTTTCTCTAGGGCTTTGGTGTGTTTCTCTGGAACATGGGAGTGAAAATGGTTTTTGCTCTCTCTCCTGCAGAGCTGTTCCTTTGGGTACCATGCTGGTGGTTGGGGCAAACCCCCAGTAGATGAGACTGGGAAACCGCTTTATGGTGATGTGTTTGGAACCAATGCTGCTGAATTTCAGGTATGGGCTGTGGTCTGATGAACTCGTTTTACTTAATGCCATGAAGGTTAGAGAGAATTGACCTATATCTTCATTATCAGGGAACTGGGTGTTCTGAAGTTTCAGTCTAAAAAAGTACTTGAGTTTTCCTGAGGGGTAAGACAGCTCCCCACTAGACTGTGAGCTTTGTGTAGGTAGGGATTATTGTCTGTTTACTCTTCTATCCCTTCAGTTTATAAAAGCTTGGCACATAATAGCTATTTTGTAAACATTCATTGAATGAATGAGTGATCTTTTTCAGACCAAGACTGAAGAAGAAGAGATTGATCGGACCCCTTGGGGGGAACTGGAGCCATCTGATGAAGAGTCCTCAGAAGAAGAGGAAGAGGAGGAAAGTGATGAAGACAAACCAGATGAGACCGGCTTTATTACACCTGCAGACAGGTGGGGCCCTGGAATCTGCCTTCCCTAGGTCCTGTCTGTCTTTGGGGGCCTTTTCTTTACTCATGTGCTTCTTTCTTCACAGTGGTCTCATCACTCCTGGAGGGTTCTCGTCAGTTCCAGCTGGAATGGAGACCCCTGAACTCATTGAGCTGAGGAAAAAGAAGATTGAGGAGGCAATGGATGGGTGAGGGAACCAGGCAGGCAATGAGAGGACCATCACTTCCCTTTGGCCTCTGGGTTGCCTAGCTGACACATGAAATGACTTCTTTGTCCATCTTCTTCCTTGATCCCCTTTTCTATTTTCCTCCTGTCTTTCAGATTAATTGAACATTTTTTTCTGTGATTCCATTTTACCTCCTTGGTTGGCTTATTAACCTCCTTGGTTGAGTCTTTGTTTTGTTATTTTAGTGGTTGTTTTAGGGTTTATAGTATCCAGCTTTACATCATTACCTTAAAGGGATATCATGCCAATGATGGTATTGAGAGCCTTAAGTAGTGTACCTCATTTCTCTCCTATCTTTTCCACCTTGTGTGGTCACACATTTTGCTTTTACATGGGTTGTAAATCCTATGCTAAATAGTTACTATTTTTGTGTAAGTAGTCCACTATCTTTCAGAGACATTTAAGTAAGACTCATACATGAGTCCATGTAATTATCATCTCCAGTGTTCTTTGATTTCTTGTTGTCTATTCACCATTCTGTCTGGTACCATCTTCCTTCTGTGTGAAGGTTTCCTATAACATTTCTGGTGTGAGTCCATGGGTCATGAGTTCCTTCTGGTTTTGTAGTCTTAAAAGGTTCATTTGTGTGGATTTTGATTTTGAAAGATTTCTGTTCAACCTAGGAATCTAGGTTGACAGGGCATTTTTCCCTTTCGGTACCTCTGAGATGTTCCAGCATCATCTTTCTTGCGTTGTTTCTGATGAGACATCTGCTGTCATACTTACTGTTTGTTCTTTGTATATAAATTATCATTTTTCTCTGGCAGCTTTTTTTGGGGGAGGGGGATACTGGAGATTGAACTCAGGGGCACTCAACCACTGAGCCACATCCCCAGCCCTATTTTCTGTTATTTAGAGGCAGGGTCTCACTGAGTTGCCTCATTTTTGCTGAGGCTGACTTTGAACTCGAGATCCTCCTGCCTCAGCCTCCCAAGCTGCTGGGATTACAGGCATGCAACACCATGCCTGGCTCTCTGGTAGCTTTTAAACGGTTATCTTTGTCTCTGGTTCTGAACAATTTGATGTGCTTTTTTTTTCTTTCAATGTCTCTTTGCTAGGGGTTTGTAGAGTATCTTAGATCTGTGGATTTATAGCTCTTATAAATTTTGGGAAAAAATTGGCTGTTATTTCTCCTGTTGCTCTCTCCTTTTTCACCTCTCCTTTAGTACATCTAATGGTGTCTTGAAGTTCTCCAGCAACTGATACTGTTCACTTTATAAGAATTTCTTTTTCCGGCCGGGTGCAGTGGTGCAGGCTGTAATCCCAGTAGCTCAGGAGGCTGAGATAGAAGGATCACGAGTTCAAAGCCAGCTTCAGCAATTTAGCAAGGCCCTAAGCAACTCAGTGAGACCCTGTCTCTAAATAAAATACAAAATAGGGCTGGGGATGTGGCTCAGTGGTGGAGTGCCCCTGGGTTCAATCCCCAGTACCGAAATAAAAAAGAAAAAAAAATTTCTTTTTTCTTTATTTTAGAAAGTTCTTATTGCTGTGTCTTCATGTTTGCTAATATTTTCTTCTGCAACTTCTGTTCTGACATTAATCCATTAAATGTAGTTTTAATCTTCAGAAGTTTGATTTGGATCTTTTTATATATCTTAAGCCTCTTTATTTAACTTCTTGAACATGTGGAATGTACTTATAGTAACATTTTAATGTATTTGCCTGCTAATTAGCAGTTCTGGGCTGATTTCAATTGATTGATATTCTCATTGTAGGTTGTATTTTCTTGCTATGTGTGGTAATTCTGATGGTTGCTAGGCTTTATGTAATTTTCTACATGGGGCCCAGGTGTTTTCATATTCCTGTTATCTTCTACAGCTTTGATCAGGCTTATAGTTATTTGCAAACAGATGACTCCTTCAAAGTCTTGCTTTGGGGACCTTAGCAGGACTAGAGCAGTGCTTAGTCCTCCCCACCAGGGCTCCCAAGACTCTTCTGTATGCCAAAAGCCCTGTGAGTCTGGAGGTCTTTCCCTCTGGCTTATGGGAATTGTCACTATTCTCCATTCTGAGTGAAAAAAGGCACTGTTACTGCTGATCTTTTTGGATGGTCCTCTCCCTGTTCTCACATGCATATGCACCTCATCATTCCACTGAATACCTGAGTAGGACTTCTGCAATCTCCAGTTGCATCATGCAAACCCTGGCTGCCTTGGTCTTCCTGGGCCTTTGACTTTATCACAACTCATGGCACTATCTTAGCTCTTCTTGGGTCTCCCTTCCTGTTTTGTGGCCGCTTTCTGTGTATTGTGCTGGGGCAGTCAGTGGGTCCATCTTATTTGTTTTCTGTCTCAGGAATCACTGTCCTTTGCCCCATGTCTAATGTCTTAAAAAAACACTGTTTCATATATTTTGCCTGTTGTGGTTATTTCAGGTAGGAGGATAAATCTGATCCCTGCTTCTCTTTCTTGTCAGGAAGCAGAAGTCTCAAGCTTTGTATATTCAAGAAAGTAAAACAAAGAAGGGTACTGTGGACAGAATTGTAGTGAGGGGGATTGGTAGGGGACTTTTAGGTCTTAGTAAGAAGTTTGGATTCATTCAAATGATGGTCAGGAACCTCAGGGTTCTTTTTGTTTTTTCCTTCTTTTTTTTTTTTTTGGTTCTGGGGATTGAACTGAGAGCTACATCCTCACATTTTTTTTTTAATTTTCTGAGACAGGGTCTCACTGAGTTGCTGAGGCTAGCCTTGAATTTAGAATGCTCTTGTTTCAGTCTCCCAAGTCTGGGATTATGGGTGTGTTTCACTGTGCCCAGCTGGAAGCCTCAGATTTTCAGAAATTCTGTTTTAAAGTGTACTCTGGTTGCTGTATGTAGAGAAAGTCACCTTGCAGGAGAAGAGGTGAAGACAACATGTTCTAGGGTGACAGTGGTAGATTTGTTACTGTGTTCTGAGTATAATCTTTTTAAAAAAATTTTTTTAAATTTTATTTTTAAAGCATTCTCTCTTTTTTTTTTTTTTAACCTTTTTTTATTTTTATGTGTTGCTGAGGATTGAACCCAGTGCCTCACACATAATAGGCAAGCACTCTACCAGAGCCATAATCCCAGCCCCCCTGAGTATAATCTTTGAATTAGGTTGTGAGACTGGTGGTGGATGGCCCTTGCACTCCTGGGAAGTGCTGCAAGTTGTGTACATTAGAACACCAGGCACCACTCTCTCCAGGAAACTTTTAGCCTCTTTGACCTTTAGCCTTCTTTGTGTTTGGGAGTCCTGGTCTCTGATCTCCTAACTTGATTCAGGGGACCTCTTAGCTCAGTCTCTATACCTCTAGCTATATTCCCTGAAATCAGTGCTGTGCCCCATACCACCCTGCAACCAAAACCTTTCTTGTAGGCCTCTGAGAATGGCAGAGGCTGTACACGCAGGTATCTCAGAATCTCTCCAAGGCTCTGGGTGGAGGTGCCACCTATGTTTCTTTTACTTCCCCTTCTGGAGACCCTTTGTCCCTTTTTGGGCTTGACCTCATTGTCCTTTGCAGAAGTGAGACACCTCAGTTGTTCACTGTGTTGCCAGAGAAGAGAACAGCCACTGTGGGGGGAGCCATGATGGGATCAACTCACATTTATGACATGTCCACGGTGAGCACTTGAGGAAACTGCTTTTCGGGCTGGGGAACGGGAGCTGGAGTTAGGGCCTCTGAGACTGTTTGGAAATGATAATGCCCTGATCTCTCTTCCAGGTTATGAGTAGGAAGGGCCCCGCCCCTGAGTTACAAGGTGTAGAAGTGGCCCTGGCACCCGAGGAGTTGGAGCTGGACCCCATGGCCATGACCCAGAAGTATGAAGAGCATGTGCGAGAGCAGCAGGCACAAGTGGAGAAGGAAGATTTTAGCGACATGGTAGCTGAGCATGCTGCCAAACAGAAGGTGGGAATACCTAGGGGACTGGGTGGGGGATGGGGGCGCTAGGGAGCGCCTTTTCCTGTGGAGTTGTGCCCTCTAGTGGTGAGAGTGAAGGCACACTTAGTGCCTGTCGCCTGACTTCCTTAAAATTCCTCCAGTTGGTTGCCTTTAAGGACTATGACACTGAGGCTCAGGGAGGGAAGGGATCTGAGGGGGAGGATCATCCAGGTCTGAGGGGGAGGCGTTTTTCACACAGCTTCTGTGTTTGGGCATTGGGGTGGTTTAACCTGTTATAATCTTTTTTTTCCCTCTCCTATAGCAAAAGAAACGAAAAGCTCAGCCCCAGGACAGCCGTGGGGGCAGCAAGAAGTACAAGGAGTTCAAATTTTAGGTCCCTCTCACACAGCGATACGACTTTTAGGCTCTTTGGATGCCTCTGCTTCATACATGGGCCCCTAAGAACCAGTTCCCCTGCAGTCATTTCATGTACTTATTTTAGCACTGTTTTGTAAATAAAGCTGTTTCCCAAGGAAAGAGATGGCTGTGTAACACTCCTGATCCTCCCTCATCTCCTTTTAGCCTTTTCTGCAAAAGGACTAAAATAACGACTTACTGCCACCATTGGGCTGCTCCAGAGACCAGGGGCAGGTTACTTGGATCAGATGCTGCAGTGCAGAAGTGGTAAAGCCAAACCTGAACTGAAATTGTGGATGTTTTACTACCTATACCCCACCCCCTTTGGTAGGGAGGCTCTGGGGGAAGCACCTCTAGGTCGTGTTTGACCTTACTACTCTGCCCTTGGGGAGTAAAAATAGCCAGCTTAGCGCCCTGGCTGGGGAAGTAACAGTGGGCTTGGGAAGTAGGCCAGGCCAGGCCTTACTAATTGACCTTGTGGAGGAAACTCCAAACTCTTACCTGTGAGAGAACATAGCTTAAAATCTAAATTGTCCTGAGTCCCTGGGAGCCCCTGGGTTCATCTGACACTAGCGCTAGGGTGTTGTGAATGTGAGGTGGGAGCCTGCATTTTCAAGGTCCCCCGTCCTGAGAAGTCTTACTGGATCAGCCCTGGATCAAAAGGCATTTGCTGAGCCCTGGGTTAAGACCGCTCTGTTGTACCACTGGTGTCTGTGAAAGTGCACGGGAGGTGCCTGAACACTGGACTTCAAGATGGTTTCCGGAGCGGGGAGTAGGGAGATCCCACCGAGTTCAGGGTCACTGAGCTTTGAGCTAGGTCTTGAACAGACTTTGAGTAACAGAACACACTGAGGCACTCTAAGGCTTTGTAATGAAGGCTTCTGGGAGGGAGGGGAGCTGTGGAGGAAGGAGTATGGTGGTGGCAGACCGGCCAGCCCAGGGCTTAGCTCAAGAATCTGCCCCCCGAGGGCCTTTTGCACTCCAGGTCTCTGAGCCCCTGCTTACTACGTCGGGGCGGAACTTCTAGTTCTTGGGTGCCTGAGGTGCTGGCCCGCCACGGGTCTCCACCCACCGCTCCCTTCGGTGGTCTGGGAGAAAAAGCCCCAAGGCCCTAAAGCGGGGATCAGGGGCGGTGGGCGAGCCGCTTCGGCGTCGCGCGCGACCTGCGGCAGGCTCAGCAGTGCTCAACGCTCTGCAGACCTCGGGGGCCAGGCGCACTCCAGCGGCAGCCCCCTCCCGCCCCAGACCGCGCCCCGGAAAAGCGGGATTTCCGCCGGCGGGACTGCGGCCGCCGAGCGCGGAGAGTGGAGAGGGCCCGGCGGTCGCGGTCAGCGCGGAGGCGTCAAGGGCAGGCCCAGCGCACGCCCACCCAGACTCCCGACCCGAGGGGCGGCGAGGGCGCGCGCTCTGAGCCCGCCCGGCGGGAGCGTGCGCCCGGACCCCGCCCCTCGGCGCTGGGTGGGGCTGCCAGCCGGGGCTCCCCGCCCCCTCCCCGGACACGCCCACCCAGTGTCTCGGCCGCGCGGGCCGCAACAGGCAGCGGCTGGCAAGCGCGAGGACCGCGCGCCGCGAGGCCCCGCGCGTGCGTGCAGACTCGCTGGCGGCCGCGCTCGGCCGCGCGGGCTGAGCAGTCGCGCCGAGCCCCCGCCGCCGCCGCCGCAGGGGAAACCTGGGAGCCGCTCGGAGTCGCCTCGGTTCTCGTGAGCCCCGAGCCCCTCGACCCCCAGCCGGGCCATGGCGGAACGCGGAGGGGCCGGCGGTGGTGCCGGAGCCGCCGGGGGCGGCGGCGGCCAGAGGGGCTCTGGGGTCGCCCAGTCCCCGCAGCAGCAGCCACCGCCGCAGCAGCAGCCGCCGCAGCAGCCGACGCCCCCCAAGCTGGCCCAGGCCACCTCGTCGTCCTCGTCCACCTCGGCGGCGGCTGCCTCCTCCTCGTCCTCGTCCACCTCCACCTCCATGGCCGTCGCGGTAGCCTCTGGCTCCGCGCCTCCCGGCGGCCCGGGGCCAGGCCGCACCCCCGCCCCGGTGCAGATGAACCTGTACGCCACCTGGGAGGTGGACCGGAGCTCGTCCAGCTGCGTGCCCAGGTGAGCGGCGAGCGGGTGGGACCCGGGGCCGGGGTCCGCGGGTCCGCGCCCGCCGGGCTGGGCTGTGACAGGCCCCCGCCGCCCCATCCCTCCGGGTCGCGTCGCCCCGTCCCTCCGGGTCGCGTCGCCCACTCCCAGCCTGTCCGGTGGCCGGGCCTGGCTCCAGCCAGGCCTCCCTGGACTCTGCCGCGGGGACCCGCCCTCCCCCGGCAGCCCCACCTTCTGCCTGCGCGGGGACCACCCTCTTCCCCTCGGCGAGCTAGCGGGCCTTCTGGACGCAGCCCAGGGCCTTCCCTCGCTGGGTCTGCCAGAATCCGGCCTTCCCACCGTCAGTTTCCCCGAGTAAGTCGCTCTTCCTGCCTCGCGGCGCCCTGGGCTGTACATATGTTACACAGATGTGGTGGAGATGGCTTTTGTTATTCTTATTTCCCAATGTACTCGGCATGTGCCAAACTCAGTTGTCACCTCTTCCAGGTAAAACCTATATAGTAACCCGTGGGGCTTCTAAGAAGTCTTCAGTACACAGGCTCACCGGCCTTCACATCACACACCTTCCCTGCGGGGACTCCGTGCTTTTAATTTGGGGTCCTATTGAATGTGTCCCAGGTGTGTTTTTCATCATCTCCTGCCCACTGGAAACTGGTCACAGAATCTTCCAACCCTGTAAGACTCCATAAAATGACTGTCTGGTTACTAAATTCAGTCCATTCCTCTCCCTGTTGGAACCATCTGGGGACTTTCCTTCCATCAGCAAAATATGCCTGGATTTGGGAATATTTTCTGTTTCTGTGATTGGCAAGGCGATCTTTTTCCAGTTCTTTGGGGACAGTGTGCCGTGTCTTAAAGCTTGTGAGTAGACAGCCTGTGGAGCTGGTTTCACCCAGTAAGCCCAGAGAAGTGCCCGGAGGTGTTCTTTTTGGCACCTCTAAACTTAAGTTGATTCTGTTGGACTCTCTTCTGACTCTTTAGTCCAACCATGGGCAGATGAATGTGTAAGAGAGGGCCCATAATGGGGTTCCATCCTCAACTCCGTTTAATATTTTTTTGGTATCTGTGATGGAACCCAGGGGCACTCAGCCACTGAGCCACATCCCCACCCCTTTTCATTTTTTATTTTGAGACAGTGTCTCCCTAAGTTGCTTAGGGCATCACTAAGTTGCTGAGGCTGGCTTTGAACTTGCAAACCTTCTGTCTCAGCCTCCCAAGCAGCTGGGATTACTGGTGTGCGCCACCGTGCTTGGCTAATATTTTTTTCTTCTTAAAATCCCTTTATTTTGAATAGTGTTATACACACATATGCACACATAAGTATAGGATGTGAAAAACAATTTCAGGCTAAGAAATAGACCATTACCCCTTCTGTCAAAGCCCATAAGGTGCTCCTGAACCCTATCCCCACCTGTTGCCTTCCAGGGTAAGCACTGTTCTGAATTGTGTTTATCATTTTCCTTGTCTTCCATTCGATTGTACTTTTACTTTTTGCATCTCTAAACAATATATGTAGTTCTGAATGTTTTTGAAGTTTGTAGAAATGTGTATGTATTCTGTGACTTAGTTTTTCTTTTAACTCAAGCTTGTAAGAATCATGAATGTTGTATGGTAGCTCATTTTAAATATTTTCATTAGTGGATTGTCTTACATTGTATGAATGAATATAGTATAAATATCTCGTTGAATATTTAAGTTATATTCTGTTTGTAAACATGAGCAGTGATGCATAAATATTTTTGTCCAAGACTCCTAATGTTCTCCTTGAGGTTTCTTTTGGGCATATGTGTACAGAGGGTAGAGCTCCTGCTTATGTGGCATGAATCTGGAACTTTAGATAATGCCAGCCTGACCCACCTGACCCTCTGTTCTTCATGCCCTTTGTGCTCAGCACTGCACTGATTTACACTGTCTTTTTTTCCTCTGTCCTTCCTTTTGGAAAATATGTTTAATTTGCTTTGGCCAACACCATACTCAAATGAGAGCTTAGCCTAGGATGATGTGCCTGTTAGTCTTGAGCAGGCCTCTTTCTCTATCGACATTGTGCAAGTATACGAATTCACCTCTTTAAACAGAAGCTCTGTACCCCTTTCTGCAAAAGCCCACTGTCAGTCAGCCATGCTTGCCCGCTCTTCCTTCACATTCATCACTGTGGTTGTTGACATTTGGACAGCTGCCTCCTTTAGCTTGTGAGGTTGAAAAACCATGAGTTGACTGATAGGGAACTGCCACAGAGGAGGACAAATAAATTCAGTGATCACTGTTGATTTTTGTTCTGACTCTAGATTTCTTAGCCACTAAAAAGTACATGTAATGAATTTTAGCCCAAGAAACAGGCAGGCATCCTAATGAGATAGGCAGTGATTAACGCCAGCTTGTTGTGAGAGGCTTAAGATGTCTCGTTTTCCCATGCAGGGTGCACAAAGTTGTGTCATGTTTACTGACCAGTCCTTGAACTTGTCCGCTGTCCTGCTCCAACTTTGTTTCTGGGCAATGACCCTTGTGCCTCCCAGCTTCTTGTGAAACACTTGTGCTCCTTGGAGCATGCTGCTGCTCTGGCTTCAGGATGCAAAACAACGTCCAGTGGATAGAAAAATGGCCTGCTCTTGCCCTTCTGAGAATTGAGGTCTCCTGGGTGTACTTGTTCATGTTGTTTAGAATATATTGTCAATGTGTAGCTCCATATAGAGAGTAGGACTAGCATTCTTGTCTTGTGTAACCCCATGGAGACACAGATGTATGAGCTGTAGGCACTTAAGAAATGTTGTAAACCTGATGGTGGACCTGAGGTTTGGTGTGCGTAAGAACATGAGAGTCAGTCTCTATGTGGTGCAGAAGAGAGGAATTGAGTAGTGGAGCATTAAGAAGGTCATGCTTCTTAATGCCTGTGAGAGTATAATTTGCTTTTGAAAAAAAAGTTTCCTTTATTAGATATTTAAATAAAGATGAGCATTGTAGGGGCTGGGGTTGTAGCTCAGTGGTAGAGTGCTTGCCTAGCACATGTGAGGCACTGGGTTTGATCCTGAACACCACATAAAAATAAATAAAATGAAGGTATCGTGTCCATTTACAACTTAAAAAAAAAAAAGATGAGCATTGTAGTTGTTTCTCAGGCATGTGTTTGCCCTTTTCTAACATCTACTAAATTCTCTCCGAATCCATAGATTTTAACTTCTTATAGATGAAAAGCATACTTGACAGTTGACTTTAAAATGAGTTAATCAAGAAAGTATAGTGATGCATGCCTGTAATCCCAGCTGCTAGGGAGGCTGAGGCAGGAGGGTCACAAGTTTGAGGCTAGCCTTCACAACTTAGTGAGACCCTGTCTCAAAATAAAAAAATAAAAAGAGTGGGGATGTGCTTCAGTGGTTCAGTGCCTCTGGGTTAAATCCCCAGTAACAAAATAAATAAATAAATAAATATCAATGAGGGCCAGGATGTAGCTCAATGGTAAAAAGTGATCCTGGGTTCAACCCCTAGTACAAAAAAAAAAAAAAAATTTATTGCTCCATGCATTGTCATTTTTACCAGAATTTTTTTTTAACAGGAAGATTAACACATGTCCATAGTTAGAAATTCAAAAAGTATAGAAAAATTACAAGTGTGAAGGTTAAGCCCCCTCTCCCTCTTCTCATTTCCCCAGAGGTAATCTCTATGAAATACAGTTGCTTTTAAGACTTTATTACAAGAAGGCAACTCTGCTATGAAATGCATAGTGTCAGGAGCTGCATTGTTTCCCTCCATGCTAAGTCACCTTCTGCTGTGGCCCATTGTGGCCCAGTGGTGTGCTGTGGAGACTGGATAGCATGTTGCCTGATCTTACAAGGAAGGGTTTTAGGGTCTCATTATTGATGCCTTCCCTTCAGTCTTGGTGTGGTGGGATTCCCCCTGGTGTGTTTTCTCTCTTTAATTTGCTGTAGGAAGGAGAGGTAGAAAAATTGTTAAATTTTACAAGGGTACAATATTTCCTCTGTGGCATAAAAGTGATTGTTAGGAGATTGACCTGTGCTCTGCTGTGTCACTCAAACCAGAGCACCTTTGTCTTTCAGTGTAAAGCACATTTGCGCATCTTTATGTTCATGTGTACTTAGGGAAGGAGTTGAGTAGTTATCAGTTCTGTTGCTCCTTAGACCACACTTAAAAAAAAAAAAATGGTACTGAGGTTAATTCTTATTTGACAAAAGTGTTAGAGCCAGAGGAGGTGGCCATCACAGCTGAGTTGGCATGCCTGGTCTGCAGCAGAAGTGTTCTTTGTGTGAGAACGCTTGGGGTCAGTTGCTCCTGTAACCCCAGAAGCACAAGGCCAGGAGAGACCTTTTACTGCTCTGACTGTACACCAAGACAAGCTCTCCCATGCTTTAGTCTTTTCAGTCATTGATCGGGAATACTTTTACTTACCACTCGCTCTAAGATGTGTGTGAAATAAATATAAAATAGGACTTTAAGAGCCACTAGAGTGAACATTACTTAAATGATAAATATAAAGTAAATGTAATTGATCAAATAAGAGAGAGCTGGTGACATGTCTATTATTTCCCTAGCATTAAAAGTCTTCAAAGCATGTTGGTAACCCTAGGAGATTTGAATTTCACGTTGTGAGTGTCGTAATAGAATATCCTTCCTATCAGGGTAATATTATCCATCATCCCTGTGGAACCTCAGATTCCTTAAGTCAGAAAGAGAATGACTTTCAGAGTTGATTTTACATGTATTGATTTACAGATCTTTGGGACACATTAGTAGTTATGTGATTTCTGTTTCAACTAGTTATCCAGTTTCTTAGCCAGCCAGTGAGTTGTGGCTCCCATTGTCAGCACTTGCCAGAGGGAGGTGCAAGTCAGACTGCTTGGTCTGTTTCTCTTAGCTCCCTCACTGTGGGAGACTTGTCCTGAACTGGACCTCAAGGTGTTGATGCAGACTGAAGCAGGTCTGGTGGGCCC
Source organism: Glaucomys volans (assembly GCA_020662805.1). Taxonomy (NCBI): domain Eukaryota; kingdom Metazoa; phylum Chordata; class Mammalia; order Rodentia; family Sciuridae; genus Glaucomys; species Glaucomys volans. The sequence goes on along the minus strand of JAJEJO010005504.1, from coordinate 166,612 downwards.
TTGACCTGGTGGCATCTGTGTCATCACATTCTGGAAGTGCTTTGGGGACCTAGAGTAGCTGTGGGAATGATTTTCACATGTTGGTCTTTTCCCACTTAGGATTTGAAGTGAGATTGAGGGTTCTTGAGAAAAGGCAGATTTTGAAGTTGGCCTTAGAACTAACTTTTATGTGGCATGGTGGTTGGGTTCCAGATTGGCAAACACCAATGGGATCCTTCCTTCTCTAGGCCTCGACCTAAGAGTAACCAGCACAGTGAGAAGGATTTAGAGAATCCAGAGGTATGTGGCAGCACCCACCTTAGAGTGTTTCCCTCTTGCATTCAGGGGGTGATTGTCTGCTTAGAAGTGTGGCTCCCAGCCGGGCGCCATGGTGGATGCCTGTAATCCCAGCAGTTTGGGAAGCTGAAACAGGAGGATTGCAAGTTCGAGCCCAACCTCAGCAACTTAGTGAAACCCTTAGCAACTCAGCAAGACCCTGTCAAAAGGACAAATAAGAGGAACTGGTAATGTGGCTCAGTGGTTAAGCACCCCTGGGTTCAATGAAAGCTGACTTTTTAGTTAGCGCTTCCCATAGTGACAGAACTGTATCTGGCCTCTTTAATTTAGGAAGCAGTGGAGAAAGCAAATGAACGATGATACATTGTTGCTTAGCTTATATAATTCTAGAAAACAGTTTCTTAAAGCATTCCATCAGGCATTCAGTTATGTCTTAGGATCACCAGTTGCTTTATCTTTTAAAGCTGTGCTGTTCAGCTTTTAACTACAGGTGGCTAGCCATTAACTACAGGTGGCTACTTAAATTGAAATTCACTTCCCCAATACACGGGCCCTTTTCGTTTCACCTGGGTAATGTGTGGCTGGCTAGTGGCTTCCATATTGGACAGGGTAGATCTAGAACATGTTAGCACCACATAGGTCCTATTAGTAACAGAGGAAAAAGTTGCCTGAGTGTTTCTTGTATTAATATTATGGCTTCTTGAGAAAATACTTGCAAAGTGTTCGTCTAACAAGGGATTAATATCCAGAATATACCAGGAACTCAAACAATCCCAATAGCAGAAAAACAAATAATCAGACTAAAAAGAGGACAAATTATCTGAATAGATATTTCTCAAAAGAAGACATTCAGATGGACAATAAGTATATGAAAAATGTTCAAATCACTAATCATTAGGGAAATGCAGATCAAAACCATGAGATTTTCTCTCACTTCAGTTAGAATAGCTAGTGATAAAAAGACAAAAAACCCCAAACAAACAAAAACAAAAACAGATGCTGGCAAGGATGGAGAAAGGAGAACTCTCATGTGCTGTTGGTGGGAATATAAATTAGTACAGCCATTATGGAAAACAGTATGGAGGTTCCTCAGAAAACTAGAAGTAAAACGACTGTATGATCTAGCAATTCCATTACCGAATACATCCCCAAAGAAAAGGAGGCATTATGTGCAAGGGACATCTGTACTTGCATGTTATTACAGCAGTGTTCACAGTAGCCAAGATGTAGAATTAACCTAGGTGTCCATAGATGGATGAATGGTCGAAGAAAATGTGGTATGTATACACAACTGAATATTATTTAGCCATAAAGAAGAATGGAATCTGTGACAATGTAGATGGAACTAGAGGGCGTAATGTGAAGTGAAATTAGTTGGGCACAGAAAGACAAATACCACATGTTCTCACTTATATGTGGGAGCCAAAACAGTTGATCTCTTAGAAGCAGAGAGTAGAATAGTGGTTTCCAGAGATTGGGGAGGATGGGGCTGGGGAGATGTAGGGAGGACAGCTAGTGGGTACAGGGTGCAGTTAGTAAGAGTGATGACTTTTTTTTTGGTACTGGGGATTGAACATAGGGGCGCTTAACTACTGAGCCAAATCCCCAGCCCTTTTAATTTTTCATTTTGAGACAGGATCTTGCTTATTTGTTTAGGGGCTAAGTTCCTGAGGCTGGCCTTGAACTTGGGATCCTTCTGCCTCAGCCTCCCAAGTCACTGGAATTACAGATGCATGCCATCATGCCTGGCAAGAGTGATAACTTTTAATATTCTATAACATAGTAGGGTAACTATGGTTGACAACAATTAAGCATATATTTAAAAATAAGCCTGTGCCTAATAGAAAATAGGCCCAAATCTTCATCGTGTTGGCTTAGGACCTACTTCCTTAACAAGACTCCTAAAGTGCAAGAAGTAAAATTAAGATTTAATAAATGGGATGGATTCATTTGTTTCTCAGCAAAGGAAACGATCAATAATGTGAAGAGAGAACCTATAGAATGGGAGAAAATCTTTACCACGTGCACCTCAGATACAGCACTAATCTCCAGGATATATAAAGAACTCAAAAAACTTAACTCCTGGGGAAATAGTTCAGTTGGTGCTTGCCTTGCATGCACAAGGACCTGGATTCAATCTCCAGCACCACCAAAAAAAACAAAAAAAAATCTTAACACCAAAAAAATAAACAAATAACCCAATCAGTAAATGGGCTAAAGAACTGGACAGTTCACAGAAGAAGTACAATTGATAAACAAACATATGAAAAAAGTGTTCATAATCTCACTCTGGTCAAAATGGCAATTATCAAGAATACAAGCAATAATAAGTGTTGGCGAGGATGTGGGGAAAAAGGTACACTCATACATTGCTGGTGGGACTGCAGATTGGTGCAACCAGTATGGAAATCAGTATGGAGATTCCTAAGAAAACTTGGAATAGAACCACCATAGATGCCTGGTACGGTGGTGCACGCCTCTAATCCAAGCACTTGGGAGGCTGAGGCAGGAGGATCATGAGTTCAAAGCCCTAAGCAATTTAGCGAGGCCCTAAGCAACTCAGTGAGACCCTGTCTCTAAATAAAATACAAAATAGGGCTGGGGATGTGGCTCAGTGGTGGAGTGCTCCTGGGTTCAATCCCCAGTACCAAAAAAAAAAAAAAAAGAACCACCATTTTGACCCAGCTATCCCACTCCTTGGTCTATACCCAAAGGACTTAAATCAGTCACATCAATGTTTATAGCAGCTCAGTTCACAATTCCTAAACTATGGAACCAACAGATGCCCTTCAACAGATGAATGGATAAAGAAAATGTGGTACATATATACAATGGAATATTATTCAGCCTTAAAGAAAAGTGAAATTATGGCATTTGCAGGTAAATGGATGGAACTAGAGAATATCATGCTAAGTAAAATTAGTTAATCCCCCAAAACCAAAGGCCAAGTGTTTTCTCTGATAAGCGGATGCTGGTCCATAGTGGAGGATGGACAGGAAAGAATGAAGGAACTTTGGATTATGCAGAGGGGAGTGAGAGGAGGGGTGGGACAGTGGGGATGGGAAGGATGGTGGAATGAGACAGGGTATTATTACCCTATATACATGTATGATTACACTACTGGTGTGACTCAGCACCTTATACAGTTGGAGGAAGGAGAAGTTATGCTCCATTTGTGTACAATGTGTCAAAATGCATTCTACTCATGTATGACCAATGAGAACAAATAAAAATAAGTAAAAAGAAAGAGAAAAGTATCTAGAAGAGAGAATTTTGAAGGTTCTTTGAAGGTTCTTTGAAGACAAAGAAATTAAAAAAATGTTTAAGGTGCTGAATATGCCAATTATTCTGATCATTATACATTGTATTCATGTATTGAAATATCATACTGTACCCCATAAATATGTACAATTATGTGCCAATTAAAATTTTTTAAATTAAAAAGAAGAAATTAATAATCCTTTGTACTGGGAGAAGACTTTTAGAAGCTTGTATCTGGTCTCCTCTGAATTTTGCCCCATGAGCCTTTTCCCCTTAGTAATTTTGCTTTGTATTCTTTCGTTCTAATCTTAGCTATGAGTACATCTGTTTAAAAATATGAGCTGAGGATGTAGCTCAGTGGCAGAGCATTCACCTAGCATGCACGAGGTTCTGGGTCCCATCCCTGCACCACCAAAAACAAAATAAAATAAAACAAAACAAAAAGTATGTTTTTTTTCTTTTTCACTTAATTAAATGGAATACTTTTGTCCTCTTCCAAATATCCCTTTTCTTTGCTATTTTGGGGGGCCCAGAGGTTTGTTAGTGTTTTTTCCTTGGATATCACCTTTTGGTTTGCTCTACTTCTTCCTGTCTCTCCTTGTTTCCAGATGGCCTCCCTGCTATTTGTATCCCACAGCTTTACGTCTTCGTCATTATCTATTGAAAACTGACTGGAGGTATTGACTCCAAAATGGTTTCGCTTTTTTTGATTCTATTCTGTTCTATTCTGTTCTGTTTTGAGGTACTAGGGATTGAACTAGAGGTACTCTATCACTGAGCTACATACTCAACCCTTTTTAAAAATTTTAAATTTATTTTTATTTATTTTCTTTTTAAAATTTTTTATTTTGAGACAGGGCCTTGCTAAATTGCCCAGGCTGGCCTTGAATTTGCAATACTCCTGAATCACTGGAATTACAAGTGTGCCACCCCTGTCCCCCAGCTTCAACATGGTTTTTAGATGGTAGAATTCTGCGTGATTTTAATTTTTGGACTTATTATTTTGGTGATTTCTAAAAATTCTACAGTAAACATATATTACAGGGAAGATCAGTAAGTAAATATTGTAAAAATCCATATTCACTCTGAATACTGTATACTAAACATTACCAAACTCTACACTTCAGAAGGGTGAGCTTTATGAATTTTGTATCACATTAAAGCTGTTAAAAAAAAAAAAGGGCTTCACACAGTGGTACATACCTATAATCTCAGTGACTCTGGAAATGAGACAGAGGGTTCTGAGTTCAAAGCCAGCCTTAGCAACTTAGCAAGATCCCAAGCAACTCAGCAAGACCCTGTTTCTAAATAAAATATAAAAAAGGGCTGGGGATGTGGTTCCGTGGTTAAACACTCTGTGTTCAATCTCCGGTACCAAAAAAAAAAAAAAAAAAAAAAAAAGAAAAGGTATGTATTTAGTGAACATTGGATGAGAAAGTGGGGGAGGAGTGGTTTTCACCCCACTTGTTACCTTCCTTTCTTGGTTCCAGAAGAACTTGTTCATTTATATTGATGGCAAAATGGCAAATGGAGAATGTTCTAGACCATTACCTACCTTCCTTGCATTGGGTGGATGAGGCATAGGTGGATAAGGTAGTGTTGATGAAGTCTGATTGATCTTTTTGTTTGTGCAGTTCCTTTTAGATGGTGAAGTATTTAAGACGCACCAGAGGTTAGAGTCTTTGAGTTTAGTTCTAGCGTCACCAATTTTTCTGAACCTTGAATATTGTACTTCCTGTTTCTCTTTGTAAGTAATGATTCACTATGATCCTTGTCAACTTTAGGTAAACCTGGGTTTCATTTGGCCTTTAAGCACTTTCAGTTTTAGTTCTGTAAACAGAACTTCACCAGGTAAAGCAACAGGTTATTTTGGTCAAAATATTTTTTAGACTGTGTGCATTTCAGAAATTGCACTGTGGGTAATTACTCGGTGCTGTTTTTGGTAACCCAGTTCGGATGTGGGAGATAAGAAAGGGGTGATGATGAAACTTGCTTCCTTCGATACCACCTGTTCCTCTCTCTGTGGACAGCACAGTTCCTCCATGAAGTCCATCTCTCAGGACCTTCCTGTGAGCAGGGGTCCTCCAGATGGCATCTTTGGCTGAAATGGCACATGGACCATTCTGAGGTGTTTTAGAATGGTTATTGTGCTTAGGTATAGAAAGGTGTATTTTCTTTCCAGTTATTCTCCAAAACTCTGTGTGTGTGTGTGTGTGTGTGTGTGTGTGTGTTTGTGTTGTCTCTGAGTTTCTTTTGTTCCTCTTTTCGTAGTTGAGACAGTCTTCCATTCTTTGTATATAAAAAAAATCTAGGACACACCAAAGACTTAGGATATCACTTGTCACTTACCCTCTCCACTAACCTTTTCCTGTGTCTTGCTTAAAAACACTGAAAGGCTTCAGGCTTTGGAGAGCAGCTTTCCCTCCTTCTGTGTGCTGACTCCTCTCAACACCCTGCCACTATACTGCTGGTTCTGCCCCTCCTCTGCCACTCTGGTATCTCCCAGAAGGTAACCACTAGTGGCAGTTCAGAGTGATGGAGTTTTTGTTTTTGTTTTATTGTTTTGCAGTGCTTTAGATTGAACTCAGGGCCTCACAAATTCTCAGAATGATGTTTTGAAAAAGAAAATCAAATCATGTCATTCCCCTCCCCATAATCTTCAATTAACTCATTGAGCAGATGCTGACAGACCAGCTGGCATGTGCCACAAACAAAATCCAGTTGTCATGGAGTTTATGTTCTAGTGGGCAAAGATAAGAGATGCCATCAAATAGCATCTGTCACACTTGAGTAAAAACCCTTTTCATGTCTTAGGAGACACTTTGAGGTGGCCCCTTCCTGTGACTGACTTTACCTTCTGCCATTCTCTGTTGCTTACATGGCTCTTGGTGAGCTGGGCCTGGGCATGGTCACCCCTTCCTCAGGACTTTTGTCCCTCCTGTCCTCTCTACCTGTTGTTCTTAATTCCCTATATGGTGGCCCTGGTCAGGTCTCAGCTGGCCTGCCATCTAGAAAGTCTGGCCTCACTTGCCCTGTCTGTTCAGAGTTGGTGAAGCCTCTTCACAATAACTTACTATTAGATGAAACATTCCATTTATTTATTTAGTTACTACATAGGTGCTCAATAGATAACATGTGTCAGGTTAAGGACACTGATTTTCGTTTAGTACCTGTTCATTTGCAGCATTTGTCGACTGGATATCTATAATAAACAATTAATTCAACAAATATTTGCTGAGTATTTCTGAGTGACAAAAGGTCTAGGTACTGAGGAGACAGCAGCAGACAAGTTGACAGAGCCCATTCCCTCCTGGGGTATACATCCCAGTGCAGAGACAGAGGAGAAGCCATTGGTCAGCCAGACCTACAGTAAGTGATCTTGGATAATGAGTGAAATAAAATGTGAAGTAGGCAGGGAGTTGGGGGAGTCAGGGGACGTTGTTGAGGGGGACTGGCCCAGGAAGGCCTCTGCTGGGGTGGTGTTTGAGCTTACACTGAAGTGAAGGGAATCTGATGAACTGAGCACATTCTGTATGCCACAGTAGCCTTTAGGGGCAGGTGCTCATGTCTCTTTTCTCAGAAGGGAAACCACGGCCCAGTGGAGGGAAGGCATTTTTGTAAGGCTATACAGTTTAGAGGTTGGAGGAGCTAGAAATTGTCTGACATCAGAGCTGTTTCTCTGCTTAAATTTGGTACCCCGAGTCCTGTCTAGTTCTCATAGTTGACAGATAATATTGACTGTCTTATCCATTGTCAGTTGGAAGTACAGGCAGTGGGAGGCTGCGTGGCATAGAGGTTGTGAATGTGGGTTCTAGAGCCAGTTAGCCTGGGTTTGAAACCCAACTCTACTGTTTATTATTTGAGTAGTCTTGGGAAGTTATTTAATCTAATGCTTCAGTTTTCTCATCTGTAAAATGGGCATAACAATTGTCCGTATCTCACAGCATTAGCATAAAAGTTAAATTAATACATGTGTTTATTGTGTGTGTGGCATACAGCAAACACTTAATAAGTGATGTACTTTTGTAATTCTAGTTACTTAGGAGGTTGAACCAGGAGGATCACAATGTTGAAGCCAGCCTGGGTAATATAGTGAAACCCTGTCTCAAGATAAAAAGTAAAAAGGGCCGGTTATGTAGCTCAGTGGTAGAGCATCCCTGGAGTCAATCCCTAGTACTTACCCCTCACCCCCCGAGCAATTAATATTAGCTATTGCTATCTTGCCAGTCCAATCCCTCTGTTCCGCCTCTCTTCAAGAAAACAAAACGTGCTGTCTTTCTAGAATCAGGATTACATTGTGATGTACTCAGTGGGATGGTCACAAGGTCTCGGGTTCTCCTTAGGCACAACTACTGCCAAGCCCCAAGCTTATTAGACTAACAAGTCAAAGCTAAATATTTGGGTCTGAAGCAGTGGCTGGGTCTGGATCCTGTTTCTACATCCTGCCCACTTATGTGAACGGAAGAGATGGTGCAGGCCCCGCCTACAAACCACAACTTTGTTTTGCGACAGCCTGACTTGACAGCTTCCCTATTCTACCTCCTGACTTCTTTAGTCTGGTTTGGCAGCCACAGGAGCAACTAAACCAGTTTACAGTTCACTATTTATTGCCAATAAAAGTAGAGCAACTGCTAGGAAAATGAGAATTTAAGTGGAGTCTTTTTCTCTTGTCTCCTTGAGTTTTTCTTTTTATGTCTCAAACTATAGAAAAACTCTATTTTCCTCTTACTTGAGAAACTTGATAATACTTTTGTGGCCTCTCCTGAAACATTTGGATCTTTGCGTGAATATTAATTTTCCTCTAATGATATTAAGACTTTATTTTTCAATTTTGCTTGAAGATCTACAAACTTATTTGTTTGTTGCTGGTTCTTCCTTAAGGAATATGTGACATACAAGCTGAGCATGGTAACACAGGCCTGCAATCCCAGCCATTTGGAAGACTAAGGCAAGGGGATCACCAGTTGGGAGGCCAGCCTCAGCAACTTAGTGAGGCCCTGTCTCAAAACAAACAAACAAAAAAACACACAAACGAATACATAAAACACAGACTATCCTTTCCCTGAGTCTCAGTCTTCATGATGAACAGGATCCTCCTGATGGACATCAGGGTCTAATGAGTAGTGTAGACTGGTACATAGAGCATAACTACTTTGAAATGTGTATTTATTTTTTAGTTTTGTTTTTCCTTATTGCTAATAGCATGCTCTTTCTCTTTGTTGCTTCTAATGGGCTGAAGAACCAAACAGTTGAAAATGTTAAGAATGACTGGGCTCTGAGTTTGAGGGTAAGATAATTAGCAGTGTAGCCTGAGAATGGGAGATTTGGAGCTGCTGTTGTAAGGAAAAGGAGCAGGCAGTTTTGCTTACCTCCTGGTTTAGGATGTGTTCTAGAGAAGTGGGAATATGAGTTTGAGGAGGTGTTCATCCTTCTAAAATCTTAGGGAGCCACAACAGGGTGGAAGATGGTTTAGAGATGCAAGTCCACGTGCTTGTGATGGGCGTGTGGGGCTGATGGATGGAGACCTGTGTGCTTGGTGCAGTCAGTTCTGGTCTCTGCTGGACCATTTGCTTTTGGTTCTGCTATTTTAAGGTGAGGCTACCTTTCCCCACCTCGGTGGTTTGTTATGAAGGGAAAGAGAAGGCATGTGGAGTGTTTGGGCATCCAAATCCAGGGACATCTTGGGTGCTGTCAGTGAGACCAAGGAACATAGTGATACAGTGTTTGTCCTCTGGTAGACCTCTGGTGTTGGCCATTTTTGTTGTCTTCACAGGTAGGTTTTGTTTGGTCCTTTCAGCTCATGGACAGTGGAATGTAGCAGGGCAATATACATTAAGCCCATTGTTTGATAAACTCACCTCCTTAGACACTTAAAGCATGAGGAGAGTTGTCTACTGCGTTCTGTCATCCCTGCCAGGCACTGCTTTTGCTGTGGATGAAAATGAATAAGCAACTCTGGAAACCAAGGTCCTCTGGGAATATAAAAACTCTTGTGGCTATTAATGGACTTAATTGTATTTCCTCTCTGTCACCAAAATGTGCAATAAATTTGTTTATGCCCATGCCTTTAATGGGAAGAATCGCTCATTAAATGTGTGTAATATCATTATCCCCCCTTTTTTTTCATAACTGGTAGTGTCCTCTCTAGCTTTCCTTTAAAAAGAAAACTTATAATGAAGATTAGCTGTAATGTTATTAAACACTGTCCATTAATCCCCTTGATTGACTTTTCCCTCCATAAAGAGGGAAGGGATAACTTACTGGGGAGCAGACTTGGACTGGGAATGGAGATGGTCTCCTAAATCCAAGATGGAGATATAAGGTCAGTTTGGTAGGTTCAGGACTTAGGAAAGTGGTATATTTACTTATGCTCCAGAAGGGCCTCATTCTAATGCAGCCTCACTGATAAATGAATGCCAGTGTGATGGGCTTCATCTTATTTAAACCCATTTAAGATAATATTTATAGAGAAATGACCTTAGGATTGTGACTCTCTTTGTTTTATATCATTTAGGTATTTTCTCCTACTGTAATATATATGGGGGGAAATATCAGCAATAATCTCTTTAAAACCATTATGTCAGAAGTGCTTTGACTTTAAAATTTCATTTCTCATTTGGTTTTACCTTGCCGTTTGGATTTCTCTAAGTCTCTAATTCATCTCTGCTGGCTTCTACATGGTTTCCTCATTTAGTCAAAAGACACTGAATATACATTCTGTGCCAGTCACTGGTACATATACTAAGCAAAGAGCAGTGAACAAATGTAAAAATTCCAGCTCTCATGGTTGCCTGCTAGGGACAGGGAGGGTAGACAGCAGACAATAAATGAGTGAGTGAGAAAATGACAGGGTGGGTCAGTGGGAAAAATAAAATGGGAACGTGGATAAATGGGCAGGAGGGAGAAAACTGCAGTTAAACTAGGTGGTCTAGAAAAACCTTAGAAGGTGATCAAGCCAGGTGGAACACACATGAATGTAGCCAGGTGAATTTATGGGAAAGGCCTTCCCAGTAGAGGGAACAGGAAGTGCTGGTGGGTTCCAGGAACATCCAGGTGGCCATTACGGCTGGAGCCAAGTGAATGAGGGATTGAGTAATAAGAGATGAAATCGTAGATGTAAAGGAGACTGGTTTTTGGTTTTGTACTGCCAGGGACTGAACCCAGGGGCTTTTCTGTGCTAAGCAGGTACATAGATCTTATAGGCCATTGTAGAACTCTGGCTTTGACCTGGAGTGAGATGGAAAACCACTGGTGGCTCCCCACCCTCCGTCGCTGGGGGCTTTGAGCCAAAGAAGAGGCATCATGATGACACCCACCTAAAAGAACCACTGACCTCTGCAGATTCTCTTTAGAGAAGGATGGGGGCAGGCTGAGAGGTGTTGTGATGGTCTGGGTGGAGCTGATAGGACTTGGACCTGGACCGGGATGGGACAGATGAAGGGGTAGTCAGATTCTGGGTATATTGTCAAGTCTAAAGAATTTGCTTGTGGATGGGATTTGAAGTATGGCCAAGTGCAAGTTTTCAAAGATGATTCTAAAATGTCATTTAACTTCTTTGTGTCTGTTTTCTGTTTTTTTTTTTCCTCAGAGCAATATTGTCATCTCTTTATCTTAGTGATGTTATGAGAATGAGATCTGTTTAACAGGGCTCTGCAGAGGGTTTTTTGGGAGTTTGTTTCCACTTTTGCCATTTGTAATTAGTTGGAAATAAATTTCCTTGAGAATTTATTGGGTGATGGAATAATCTATAGGTTAATGCCTGACTGTGTTAAAAATATAGGTAAATTCTTTTTATGCTTTAGGCCAGATGACACCTTCAGTGCAGTTGAGTCTTGACATCTCTAATTATTCTGCTGTCATATTTGCTCTTTGTGCTATCTGCTCTGTGATCCTTGTTTACTGGATGATTTTTGAAGAGGTGATCTATTGCAGAAACTGTTGATTTGTAGCTCCAATCTTTTGTCACCAACCCAGTAAAAGTAAAAAGTCAAAACATTGTTGGTCCCCCTGCCCAGGTCCCTGCCCCCAAAGGACCGGCTTGCTATAGTGGAACTACTGGCCTATGTGCAGAATTGCCTTTAGATTCTGTCTGTGCTCCCTAGGAGCTGCTCTGTTAGGAGAAATCCTGCTGCAGAATGATCTAATTTGTGTAATCTTGAAGGTGGAGCTATTTTTTGAAAGAGAAGAGAAAAATAATGGAGTCTTTGCTTGTGAATGCCAAACTGGAACTTAACGATTTAAAAGAAAAAGGACTCCTTTAGATCTTGTCATTTGAACTCCTATTTCCATTCTGTTCTATGTCTAGATCAGCTTTATTATATATATACTTAGGTTATTGCTCTTGAAAATGTCAGCTGGGTTTTACTCTTCTTTTTTACATTTGAGATAAGTGTATAATTGTACTTATGATTTGGATGATGTAAGTTGCGTAAAGGAACAGTTACCAAGTTCAGAAATGAGAATTTTCTTTACAGTTCCTACTGATATACTGATGGTTTGTAACTAGTTCTCAACCCTGTCAGATTCTATGGCACTTTCTCTCCTGAAATGGAATTCCCAGGTAATAAAGTGTATTGACATGTCTACAAGGTAATATATAGGAAAAATGAAAGGTAATACAAAGGTAATATAAAGGAAAAATAGAAAGACATTATTTGTAGTGAAGTATGTGTTTCTTTATGTATATTCTCAGAAGACATGTAAATTCTCACATCACATTAGAAACCATAGCCATTTGGTCCTTGCAGATACCTATAGCTTTACCTTTGTGAACATGACACCTATAAATAGACATTGACACAGGTGTATTACATTGTTGACCCAGATGATATGTGTCAGCGCCATGGTTTGATTTTCTAAAATGATGAATAAATCTTCATGAAGTTCTTTCTATACAAAACAGAGTAAAATCTTCTCTATTTACATGGTAGTTACATTCCTGGAAAATTCACTAGGTTAAATTGTGGAAAAATTCTTGTTTCTCTGTGCAGTCTCTTTACTTGCAGATATGTCTGGTGGGGCCAAAGGCAGATTTGTTATGAAGCCAGACTTAAATTTCAGGGCTCTTCACATGACAAGGTTGCTCCCACAGCCCTGTACTTGATGTAAGCAACAGCTTCTCATTGAGGTGTCATCAGCCCTTAGAAAAACGTATATGATGAGTACAACTTGGTAGAGTTTTGCAAACTGAATATACACACACATCTAGCACCTTCGTCGGGAAACTGGATGTTACCAGCACACTGAACATCACCACGCACCCTTCTGATCACCCCCTTCCCTCCACCAATGATAACCAGTATGCTAACTTCTGACAGCTAAATTATTTTGCCTGCTTTTGTATTTCAGTGTATACATTTGTATCTGACTTCTTTGGCTTACCATTGTGTCTGTGTGGTCCGTCCACATTGTCCTGGTTGTTGTCCATCTCTTCTGGTTGCTGCATAGTATTCTGTGATGTGATGCATTGCACTTTCTTTAACCATTCTGCTGTTGATGGCCTTATGGGAGATTTCCAGATTGGAGGTATTTCAAATAATGCTACTGTGAATGTTCTTGCACAGGTTTGTTGGTGACCTAAGTGCTCATTTCTCTTGAGCACATAACTGGGAATGGAATTGCTGCATCATAGGGTATGAGCCCATTCAACTTAGCAGTGAATGAAGTTGCTCTTGGTTCACATCTCCCAATAGTTGATATTCATCATTCTTTTCCTTTTAGCCACTGGTGGGTCAGGGGTTTAAAATGGTTTCTCCTGTGATTTTTCATTTCCATTTCCCTGCTGATGTTGGGAGGACCTTTTCATGTTTATCATCAGCCATTTGGATATCCTTTTATATGAATTATCTGTTCAAGTCATCTGCTCACTTTCTTATTGGATCTCTCTGTTTCTTATTTACTTTTAGAATTTTTCTTCCATATCCTCTCATGCCCTGTGGGTTGCTGTTTTAATCTTTCAGTGCTGTCTTTTGGTGAACAGAAATTCCTCATCTTGGTATGTTCAACTTATAACTTCCCCTTTATGTTTGGTGCCACTTACTCTCTGAACCTGAAGTTGAAGTGTGTGTAGTGTCAACCCTGCATGATTTACTTAAGAGATCATCCGTTTCCCACTGTACCACGTTGCCCCCTTTAATCATAAATGCTGTGTCATTTGCATGTGGTTCTAGTTTTAGCCTTTCTGTTCAGAACTGTTGGTCAGTCTGTCTGTTCTTGCACTAATATCCACCCCTCATGTCAATTACTATATCTCAGGACAGCCCCATTACCTGGGCATGAATTTTGCAGCTTTGTGCTTCTGCTGCTGCTGCTTTTTTTTTTTTTTTTGGTACTGGGGATTGAACTGAGGGACAGTCAACCACTGAGCCACATCCCCAGCCTTATTTTTGTATTTTATTTAGAGATAGGGTCTCACTGAGTTGCTTAGCTCCTCACCATTGCTGAGGCTGACTTTGAACTCGTGATCCTCCTGCCTGAGCCTCCCAAGCTGCTGGGATTACACGTGTGCGCTGTGCTTCTTTGGAATTGCCTTGATTAGTCTTTTATTTTTTTATACCAGGGATTGAACCCAGGGGCATTTAACCACTGAGCCACATCCCCAATTCTCTTTACTTTTTATTTTGAGACAAGGTCTTGCTAAATTGCTGAGGCTGGCTTTGAACTTGAAATCCTCCTGCCTCAGCCTCCTGAGTTGCTAGGATTATAGGTATGCACCACCATGCTCAACTTTACTAATCTTTACCTTTTGTATTTCCTTAGAAATGTTAAAATCAACTTTTTGATTTTCTTAAAGCATTTTTTGGGTGTGGGGGCATTGTATTTAGAGTTGCATTGTATATATGCATTAATTTGAAGGAATTGATGTCTTTAGTTTGTTGTCTTTAAATCGGTGAATAAGATGTGTTCCTCTATTTTTTAGGTCTTATTTAATTGTTTTTTTTTTAAATTTTTTAATTTTTTTACATTTTTAGCATGAAGTATTCTCTTGCTTTAGATCTATCCTCAACTGTTTGGTATTTTTAAATCCTAGAACTAATTTAGTAACTGTGGTTTTTGTATGCTTTTTCTTACTGAGGACCCTCTAACTTGCTAAGCTTTAGGCCCTACAAAACCTGGTTCTGTCCCTGGGTGGAATATTTTCACTTAAACAAATGTGGGAAGCTATTTCCTAATTGTGTGGACTTGAAGGTTCTCATTTGGGTGGATGTCTGGCATTATTATTTGTTTGTTTTTTAAGAAAATGGAAAAGGAAGGTTTATTGCTTTGTTAGCAAAGGAGAAACAGGGGACTTCTTTCCAGAGGCTGTGATTCTGCCCGTCAGCAGGAATAGGGGGCTTTTAAAGAGGTGATTCAAAGGCTACATTTCATATGTTCTCTGTTGGAGTTGTAATTCTCTTGCTAATTTGGGAGATGGTCATTTCTGAGATCTGGAGCCATCCCCAAAGTCTGGATTACTTTGTTCCTGTGATGAGTATGTGCTCACGGAGAGGTAAATCTGCCTAAGATTGGGAAGAAAGGTAATCCTGTTTCCCCTGAGCATTATTGGTTTTTATGCCTCTGAATGTCCCAATCAGTGGTCATGGTCCCAGCAACACCTTGGGGACATTATTACCACCATCACTCCCAGAGACTCAACATTGTAGAGACATCTGCCCTTAGTACAGCTGTAAGTGTGGTCAAGTGTCCTCTAGTGTTAGACTTTTGCTTGTTTGTTTTGGGAAGGGACCTGAAGCAAGCCTATAATTTCAATCTATCTGTAATCTTCTATACTTTAAAAACAAGCAAATGATTAATCTTCAGGGACTTCTGTTACTCGACCTGATGGTAGAGGAGATAGAACACAAGTCTTGGGCTCACAGTAAAAATTGTGATTTGGGGTCAGCTGCCTTTGAGCTTCAGTCTTCTCAAGAAAATGGAAAGAAATAAAAATAACTATCTGGCAGAAACTGAGAGTTGTTGGGAAGAACAGATGACACAACTTACATGTGATGTAAGTCTTGAGAGTGCTGTAGAAACACCACTGGTGTAAATTCATGCATTTGCTGACTTTTCTGTGCTGGGACTACAGGGTAGTTACCAAGGCAAAACTTGAAAGTTTGGATCTGCCCAGTTTGGGGTTATTTAGCATGGGCAATATGGCCGTGACTTAGGAAGTGGCATCTGCTTTCCAGAAGTGTGTGTGTGTTTATAGGGTGACAACAGGAGCACTAGTCTGTTGGGATTCCTGTGACTTAATTTTAGTTTTGTAAATGAAGAGCATGCAAACCACTCACTTTCCATTTCTTTCTTGTCTTACTGCTTAGAAATGCTTTGAGGATTAAGATAAAATCACTAAGCACTTTTATGTTCCTCAGTGAAAGGTACTATAGTCATATGGATAGTTCATTATTACAGTTAAGTTACCAGGTGGGAGGGATTCAGGCTGGGCAGAGCACTTGCTAGCATACACCAGGCCCTGGGTTCCATCCCCAGGACTGGGGGTGGCAGAAAGGGGAGAAAAGAAGGGAGAAAGAAATTCTCATTCATGTGAATTCACTCTAACTGTCCTTTCAGCCAGTAGATTGAGAAACCCCTGGTCTGTTAGAGGATGGAAAGGTGATAGACCTTGGAATGTAAGCTTTGAGGGAGGAGGGATATGTCTTTGCATTTTAATGTGACATATTCTTAATACTGGTAAGACTGAGTTTCAGTGTGATTCCCTCATAACCCTTAGTCTTCATAATCAGTGTTACTCTGAAATGCAACTTCTTGTGCACAAATGCTCTTTTTAATTGCATTTTGGTTTTATTGAAAGTTTCAAGATTTATTTTCCTTTTTTATTTTTGTTTGATTCCCCCTGTTTTTTTCTCATTGCTGTTGTTTTTAAAAAATATTTTAAAATTTGTTTTAATTAGTTATACATGACAGTAGAATGCATTTATGCATTTTGATAAATCATACATAAATGGAGTATAATTTCTCGTTTCTCTGATTGATTGTACATGTTGTAGGATCACATAGGTCATGCAGTCATTTATGTATATGAGGTAATAATGTATAGATTTTTAATCAGTTATACATATATTTCAGAGTCAAGTGGTTCTATAAGGTATGTTTAGCTACAGTCTTTATTTATTTTTGCTATACTAGGGGTTGAACCTAGAGGCACTTTACTACTGAGTTACATCCCCAGCCCTTTTTATTTCTTATTTCAAGATAGAGTCTTGCTAAGTTGCTCAGGTTGACTTCAAACTTGTGATCCTCCTGCCTCAGCCTCCCAAGTCTTTGGGATTACAGGCGTGCACCATCAAGCCCAGTTGTTTGGCTTTTTAAAAATCATTGCCCTGTTTTCCCAGTAAAATTATAATTTTGGTTAGATTATTATTCAGGATTTTTTTTGGGGGGGGGGAACCAGGGATTGAACTCTGGGACACTCGGCCACTGAGCCACATCCCCAGCCCTATTTTGTATTTTATTTAGAGACAGGGTCTCACTGACTTGCTTAGGGCCTCGCTAAGTTGCTGAGGCTGGCTTTGAACTCGCGATCCTCCTGACTCAGCCTCCCAAGTCACTTGGATTACAGGCGTGCCCCACCGCACCAGGCTTATTCAGTATTGTTATCATTATGACCATACAAAGGTGAGTCATTGTTGAGCCATGTACTAAACTATGATCTTTTCCTTTCTTGGCCCACTTTAAATTTTTTGTAGTGTTGATTATTGCCTTTTTACTTTTCTTTATTAAGAGCTAAACTTGAGGACATAGTTCATTCCCTGTGCTGTCGTAATTGCTTGTCTCTATTAACACATTTAATTATTAGATAGCCACAGAAGTACTGAGAGGCTAAAGACTTGCCCGGGAAGGCAGCACAGCTGGAGTTCAGACCCCGGTAGCTGGCTCCCCAATTTGTGCCCTTAACTACTGTGCCAAACTTTGTTTGTTTTCTGTTAATTGTACATAAGCATTTTGTTTTAATGAGGTGAAATTTAAATGCAGGGAAATCCACAGACCTTAGGCTTAAGATTTAACTTCTGACAAACAAATGTAGCTATGTAGCTAAGGCACCAGTCAAGACAGAGAAGTTGGTTTCGCTTCCAGTTAGTTCCATCCCTCACAGCCAGTTATTCTTCCTGTTTCCATAACTATAGATTGATTTTATCTGTTCTTGGATTTGTGTAGATGAAATCACATAGTGTAGATTCTTGAGTTGGTCTGTTTCCATACTCAGCCACGTTGTTGCATTGTTACCAGTTCATTCTTTTTTATTGCCAAGTAGTGTTTCATGGAGGCAGATTTGTGCATTCTCTGATTGATGAACATGAGTTGTGTGTATTTTTTGAGGCTGTGAAAATTCTTGTTACAAATCGTTTTGTGGGCATATATTTTAGTTTCTTTGGGGATGAATCAGGAGTGAATGGTGTGCAATGATGGGTCTTGGAGTTAGGTACATGTTTAACTTTGTAAGAAACTACCAGCTTATCAAAAGTGGTTTTATCATTTACATTGCCTGCTATGGGTGGATCCTGTGACTTGCTCCTTACTTCTAGACTATGGCAAAGGTAATGGGTGGTATGTGATCATGTTAATCAGATTGTAATGCCCATCTTGCTGGCTTTGGAGAAGCAAGTTGCCATGTTGTGTGTCCATGGAGAGGGCCATGTGTCAGGGAGTTCTGGGCAGCTTCAGGCTCACAGCCAGGAGAATACTATGGCCCACAAGGACTGACTGCTGCCAACACCCACGTGAGCTTGCATCCATACTGTTGTGGCTCACGTTGTGACTAACCAGTCCCAGCCAGCACCAGGTTGTGATCTTATGGAACACCTGGCTGATACATAGTTGATGTATTGTTTTAGGCTGCTAATAAGTTTGTGGCAATATTGTCATGCAACAGTGGACAGCTAATCATAGTAATATGTAATAGTAGTAATATAACACCAAGGCCCTGGGTTTATTTCCAGTACTGAAAAAAAAAAGTAGCAATATGCAAAAGTTCTTGCTATACATTTCTACCAACATTGAGTTTTGTCATTCATTTTCATTTTAGACATGTTAATGGGTATGAAATATTCCACTTCTGGGTGAAATGACTAATGACATTGAGTATCTGCTAGTTGGGCATTTGGTTGGTATGTTTGTCTTTTTTGTAATTTATCTGTTAAAGTTCTTTATTTATTACAGATCAAGTTCCTTCTCAGATATAAGAGTGTTAATTTTTGAATAAGAGGTGTTCTCCAAAAGCTCCTGTAAATGCAAGAATATTTGGGGGCAAAATGATTAGATCCTGAGAGCTGTGACCTGAGCTGTCCATTCTAGTTTGTACCAATTAATGGGGTGGTAACTGCAGGCAGGTGGAGTGTGGCCGAAAGAGGTGGTTTACAGGGGTGTGCCATGGAAGGGCACATCTTCCCTGGGCTCCTCTTTCCCCTCACACTCTGTTTCCTGGCCGCCATGAGGGGAGCAGCTTCCCTCTGTGCTGCCCTTTCACCATGGTGTGCCACCTCACCTCAGCTCAAGTGATGATCATGGAATGAACCTCTAAAACCACAAGACTGAAATAAACTTTTCCTTCTGTAAGTTGGTCTTGTTGGCTATTTGGTCATAGTGACGTAAAGCTGACTAATACAAAGACCATTAGTCTTTTCCTATAATTCTTGTCTTCAGCAGTGTTATATTCAGGTTGATTTGTAAGATAGCTTCCTTAATGTTGCCTCCGATGAGGCTTAGGTCTGGATTTCTTGATAGAAATAGGATAAAAATGGTTATATGATATTCGCAAAGCGCCAAGGCACAATGCTAATCAGCCTGGTTCCTGGTGAGATTCCCCTGCTTGCCTGGTGGTGTTGGTGTCTGCCAGGTATCTGTTTTCTTGACTGTAATGTCATTGTGCCCTTCATAACTGACGAGTGTGTTGTGTGCAGACAGTTTGAGGCTGTGCCAGTACCATTTTCCTCTTGAGACTTAAAGCTGTCACCACCAGTGTCCTGCCCAAGTCCATCATCACTGTTTAGTTGCCCAGTGGGTTTTTTGTTTTGTTTTGTTTCCCATATTTCTTCTCCATTTATAAACTGACCTTCTTCCTTTTAATATGGACTCATGGAATTTTATCTTATTTGCGGGGTGGTAATGGATTTCTATCATTACCTATTTTGATGCCCAGATTACTGCAGAGCTGGCTGGTAGGAGCTCATTGTACTGTTTACCTTTTATCTGTCCTAACCTTCTTCAGATGCTTTCTAATTTTCTAGCACAGGGTGTTTCAGGTTTGTCTCTCTCTTTTTTTTTTTTTTTTGGCTCTGACTCTAGAATCTGCTTTTCCCCTAAAGACTCCTGGGCCTTTTAGTGGAGGATGCTAATTAGAAGCTAGTATCTGGGAGTTTGTTGTGCCCATGGCCATGGGTGGCATTGCTTCTGGTGCTCTTAGTGGAGCCAGGAAATGAAAGTCTGTGTATATAGTACACATGCCCCTGACATGGAGTCGCTTATTTTTATGTATGTCTTTAAAAACCATGAGTTCAAACTGATACCTTCAATTCCAGTGTAATATCCCAGGGTTCTCTCCAGTCTTGCCCCTTTCTGTGCTTGCAAACACCTTTTCCAAGAGGGAGAAATCCGACCTTCATTATCCTCCGTACTTTTACGTGCCCATTGCACCTAGCCTTCTAACTATGTCTGGCCTTTCCATCTGCCATATCTGCACACCCCCATGCACCCTTGCCCCAGCACCCTGTATCCTTGAGCACAGCAGGTGGAAGCAAGAGAACAGACAGGTGGTGAACTGCTTACTAATGACTCCTGAGACCACAGAGATGCAGGATGAGAAGCAACCCAACTAATCTCAGATAGTATTTATTCCTGTTATCTACTGTTGTGCAAAAGTCACTGCAAAACATTTTCACCCAAAATAAGGACATTACTATTTTGCATTGCTCAGCAAGGAGAGTCAGTTCTCTCTTTCACAGATTTTCCTGGGGTGATGGAATCATCTGCATACTCACTTACTCAGCAACTGGCACCTCCCTAGGGCTGGTGACTTTTCCATGTGGTGAGTTCCCAGGGCCAGCATCACAAGAGTGAGCCAGGTGGGGTCTCACCTCTTTACCTGGCCTGGGTCTGCTCACTGAATGCCATCCAGTAAGGCAAGCCTGTTCAGGCGAGGGGACTTGTTCCCACCTGTTCATGAGAAGACTGTCCAAAAGTTTGCATGCATGTTTTAAAACTGGTACCAAAATGTTTTTTTCTGAATGAATGGAATATTCTTTCACTTATACAGTTGAATTTGTTCAATACTTTTAATTTAGTTTGTTTCTTTTTTTCTTTTTTCTTTTCTTTTCTTTTTTTTTTTTTTTTGGTACTGGGGATTGAACCCAGGGACACTTGGCCACTGAGCCACATCCCCAGCCCTATTTTGTATTTTATTTAGAGACAGGGTCTCACTGAGTTGTTTAGGGCCTCACTAAGTTGCTGAGGCTGGCTTTGAACTCGCGATCCTCCTTTCTCAGCCTCCCGAGTGCTGGGATTACAGGTGTGCGCCACCGAGCCCAGCGGTTTGTTTCTTAATCTTTATTTGATGTATGTGCGTTTGCCATACTGGGGTTTGAGCCCAGGGGCTCTCTGCCCCTGAGCCACATCCCTAACCTTTTTAATTTTTTATTATTTATTCATTTATTTATTTATTTTTAAGACAGACTCTTGCTAAATTGATGAGGCTGGCTTTGAACTTGAGTTCCTTCTGTATCAGCCTCCTGAATCATGGGATGACATGTGTGGCTTAATTAATTTCATTTAAAAGTTTTAAAACATTTTTGTCTACTCTTACATAAAGTTATGAATGAGGTATTATTTGCTTAGCTTAGTGAAGTCTATTGTTTTTCTTTTTTGCTTGAGTCACTTCCCCCTTGCTCTGCACTTTCCCTTTTTGCCTCACCCATAATTCACACATGTATTTTTCCTTCTTTTTCTCCATTCTTGTAAAATGTGGAAAACCCACAGTGGATTAGGGATATCATTGATAAAATAGAATAACATTAAAACCATTTTTTTCATTTTACTTTTCTCACAGAATTCCTGTGGAAATTCCTATGAGTGAAGAGGTTTTGTTCTAATTTGTTCTTTATGGGAGAGCAATTACCAGGGATTGAATTTAGGGGCACTCAACCACTGAGCCACATTCCCAGCCCTGTTTTGTATTTTGTTTAGTGACAGGGTCTCACTGAGTTGCTTAGCACCTTGCTTTTGCTGAGGCTGGCTTTGAACTTACCAGTAAGTTCAGATCCTCCCGTCTCAGCCTCCTGAGCTGTTGGGATTACAGGCATGTGCCACTGCACTCCACTTTTAATTTGTTCTTTTTATTGGCCACACGTAACTCTATTTTCTAATTTGGTTTATTTGATCACGAAGGGATGGGAGACTAGACTCAGGGAATAGGAATAGAGAGGGGCAGCCTTCAAGGGAAAGGGTAGCCCAGATGAGGGAGAGAGCAGTACAAGATATTCTTGGGGTTCTGGAACCCATGTGTCATCGACGAGTCAGGGAAGTTGGAAAAATGGTAGTGGAGTGGTTCGTTGGTTGGTTTTAGTGGGGAAAATGAGTGTGTTTGAATACATTGACATTACCTTCTAGGCCATTGAAGACACAGGACCAGGGCACAAGGCCAGGGCAGGGACTGGATCTAGGGAGAGGGTGCCCTGAGGTACAGCTGTGTCTTGCTTGGTGTTAGTGCTGTTGGTGGTGAACCCAGCATTGAAGGTGTTCCTCATTTTACGGTAGGGATCTGTGTATTTACACTAGATGCATTAGGGTCTGTCCTTTAAAAAGCTATCCATTTTCAAAAGCAGCTTTTATTTTATATAATGTGGACTAAGGGATCCTTGTGCTAAGAATAGCATCATGAGTTTGCTCGTCTTTCTGAGGCACTTCAGGGGTTTAAAATTCGAAACCAGATCTACCTAACTGGAACTTCCATTATTTCTTCTCCAGATAAACCAACTGAGGCTGGAGTGGTAATTTGCCTCCTTAAATGCCTGAAGGACTTTTTTCCTCTTCTTTTGTTAGAAAGAGGACTTGTAGTAATGGATGCCTAATGAGTAGGATGGTCATGTGTTTCCAGAATTATGTGTGTGTGTGTGGTGCTGGGGATGGAACTCAGGGTCTTGTACTAGCAGGCATGCACCCTACCACTAAGCTGCACCCCCAACCCAGACACATGATTCTGATGGAACTCTGAAAAAGGCCAGCCCTTAAGACATTTAGATTCCATTGGGGGGAGGAGGATATTATTTAAATGCTGGTGGCCTTGGAATCAATAGTGGAGAATAATTATGCCATCTCCTTTTTAGGAACAGAAGTCTTATTTTCCACATGCCCTGCTGGCTCCAGAAAAATTGAAGGAAATGATGTTTTCTACTTTTAGGTTGGATTACTGAAGCTCAGATCTGGAGATGACCAGGAGCTCTATATAAATAGTACAGTAGAAGTCAACAAAGTCCTTAAGATTTCATTTTGATCAGAACAGAAGGTGGAGTGGAAGATGTTCCTGTTGTTTTCCCCTCCAGTTTGTTTGGCTTTGGTCTCTTTTCAAATAACTGAGACAGAACTTGAGATGTCCATTTCACGTGAAGTGCACTGAGAGCTGCAGAGATGAGGCTCGCCTGGCCTGTCCTTGAGTTCAGTGCTCTGCAGTGGAGAGCAGGTTGACATAAGTAGTGACCAGATGCACAAGCTGAAGTTTATAGACAGAGGGACTTGAATTCCTTCCTCGAATCTGGCTTTTGAACTAGACTTTTTGTTTTCAAGTTTTTGTTGTGGGGAATTTTTTAAATATGCAAAAATAGAGAAGAACATATAATGAAACCCTGTGTACTCATCACCAGGTTTGTCATCGGCTCTGTCAGTGTTGTTTTGTCTGCATTCCTTTCCCCTGTCCCCTGCTCTTGTTCCGGCTTCCCAGAAAATCCCAGACGTAACAGTTTCAATGTGTATCTCTAGAAGATGGGGGCACTTTAAATAAGTACATAACCACAATACCTTTATCCTCTAAAAATAATTAATAGTGAGCTCTCAATTATCTTAATTTATAGTCAGTCAAACTGACTTTTCAAAGAGAAGATTCTAATAGGTGGTGATTAGGAGGAAGGAGTTCAGGGAGTAACAAAATCAGAGAAAGTATATAAATGAGAGGAAATAAAAGTCTGATTTAGGGTTGTGGCAGTGGGTATGAAAAGGAAATTGCAACTGTGAGTCAGCACAGAGGTAAGCTTAGTGGAATTTTCTAATTGAGGATAGCATTCCTTCTGTTTCTGGCAGCAGTGTTTGAGTGGTCATTTTGAATCAGAGAACAGGGTCAGCAAAGTATGGCTTACAGGCCAAGTCCTGCTGTACACCTGTGTGTATAAATAAAGTTTTATTGGAACACAGCCATACCCATTTGTTTATGCATTGTGTATGGCACTTTCACATCAAGTGGCTGAGCTGAGTAGTGGCAGCAGAGACCCCTATGACCTGAAAAGTCCAAAATCTTTTACTATCTGCTGGCCTACTTTGGAAAAATTTCGCCAAGCCTCAGTCTAGAAGAACTTGGGCCCTGGGTTTAGTACTGTGCTGCAGCCATTGATCAGAAACAGCCATGGTTTTGTGATAACACTGTGTAGGAGTTTAGAAGCCTTGGGTTGTATTTTGCTCTGTCTTTATCATTCACTCTAGCTGAGGAAGTGAGTCTCTAGGAATCTTTCTGCCAGTTTGTTACTTGATTTCATTTTGTGTGTTGTCTTGCTCCTCTGCTGGAAAGAAAGCTCCCTGAAGTCAAGGTTTTTTTTGTGTCTTGTGTATACTGCTCTCATCAGGGTTCGGATCAGTGCCATACAGTTAGTAGATACCCAGTAAATAATTGTTGGATAAATAAGTGAAATCCTTTAGTCTTTTTGCTTTTCTTCTGCATTAGACCACTTTGGAGCTTCTTGGAGGTACAAGGATGATATATTTGTAGGTGGCAGGGATGCCATTATGTAAATCTGTGGTAATTTTCCCTTAACAAAGTTTAGAAAACTGTTCCATCAATCCAATAGAGTACCATGCAGCAATGAAAACTCATAGCTACAAAGACTGTAGAAATATTGGGAAGTGATTATGGTATGTCACAATCTTATGCACACTGCCTCTCTAAAGTGCATGTGAATATGGACAAAGCCTGGAAGACAAAGCAGAAATGAAATCATTGTTTTAAGACACTGGACTTTTTGGTGATTTTTTTTCTCTCCCAGATTTGCTTTAATTCTAGTACTGACTCATCCTTTCAGTAATGATTTTTAAAACATATAAACTTCCCATGCCTCTTCCCAGGTCCACACTCTCCCACATCATGTCCAGAAACACAACCCTGAGTGTGGAGCACAGTCAAGAGTGACCACCAGGCGTGGTGATGCACACTTGAGATTCCAGTGACTCAGGAAGCAGGAGGATTGCAGGTTCAAGACCAGCCTTAATAACTTAGGAAGACCTTGTCTCTCAACAAAACAATTTAAAAAGGGCTGGGAATGTAGGTCAGTGGCAGAGCACTCCTGAATTCAGTCCCTGGTACTTTCCAAAAGCATGGATGAGAAAGCATGGCACATGGATGAGAAATTGGAGATTAATACAATAAATAATTTGCTAACTTAGTATAATTAGAGATTATACTAAATCCCTAATATTGGAAAGGTAGATGAACATTATGGATAGACATTTTACTTCATCCTGCAATTTAAAACTACTGTGCACTTCCCAACAAGAAGTGTGCCTGTGAGCATCCTTGGCTGGAGTCTGATTTGTTTATAGGCTTTTGTTTAGACAAAAACCCCAAGGTGCTCATCTGGCTGTCTTTCTTAGGGTGCCATACAAAGCTAGCATTTTTTAGCAGATGAAGTCATTTGGACCACTCATTTAGTTTTCTTCCTGTTTTAGTTCAGCCTGTCTTTAAAAATGTGGATAAGTCTTTTCTTTGTACTTCAGTTTCTCAATGTACAAAATCATTGTTCTTGGGCTGGGGATGTAGCTCAGTGGTAGAATGCCTGCCTAGCAAGCATGTGGGCCTGGCTTCAATCTCTAGTACCACAGAAATATACATAAATAAATTTTTTAAAAATCACTGGAAAAAATCATTGTTCTTTAAATATCTTCTAAAGATGTGGTGAGTTTAAATGCTTTTAGTTAAATATTGAATAGGTCTTTGTGTTTTTTTAGCAAACTGCATTTCTAGGGTATACGTACATTGCCTTTAGGCTTCACGTGAGCTTTCTTGCCAGAGGCTGGAAAGTTTTGCAGCACAGAATACAGAAAATTGTGCAGTTCCAGAAGCCTGCTTCTTAAGGCAGTGTTACCTCCCGGGTTAGCAAATGGGGAGATGATCAAGTACTTGCTCTCACCTAAAGGAGAGTAAAACCCAGGTCCTCCCAGGGGTCCTCAGGAATCTCTGTGAAATGACTCCATGGTTGATCTTGCCACTTCCTGCTCTGCTGCACGTGCCTGGCCCTCTTCCTCAGAAACCTCAGACATGAGGTCATGGCTTCGGCCTTTTCTTTTTTTTTTTTTTTAAATTTTTCCTTTTTTAGATGTAGATGGACACAATACTTTTATTTATTTATTTTATGTGGTGCTGAGAGTGGGACCCAGTGCCCCACACATGCTAGGCAAGTACTCTACCACTGAGTTACATCCCCAGCCCATGGCCTCAGCCTTTGAACTGCCCCAGCAGGGTAGAGTCAGTGTCCTTTCTTGCCCCTTCTCAAAGTTCCAGCCACCTCCCCAATGAGGTCTCTGAGCTCCCCTTACCTGCCTCCCTGCTGCTTCTCCACAGACTTGCCAACTTCTCACCTGCTTCATAATTTCCTTATAGATCATGTGTATTGCTTGCCATTTCCCCCACTTCCAGGTGGAATGGAAACTCCACGAGGGCTAGGATTCTTGCTGGTTATGTCACTGTTGTTTCCCTAGTGGTTAGATTGGAGTCCAACCCATTATAACCCATTATACCTTGGTAGGTATTCTTGAGTGGACCAGATGGCTGGGAAGCATGTCTCCCCTTCCTCTTGGGATTTTCTTCCCTACGAGATTATTACCACTGCATTGCATTAACCTCAGTGGTGCTTTGTTCCCTCTCTGGTGAGCAAGAATAAAGTGTTTTCTCTCAGTTCTTGGTGTAACTGAGAAAGGATGAGATTTCAAGGAAACATTTGGTATGAAGAACAATATAGCCAGTGCAGGGAATGCAGATATTAAGTAGTCCCCCTTCTGGTGTCTGACTCCTGAGTCTGTGCTTGCATGACCGTATCCTAACCTACCCACTTGGGAGAAACACATTTCTACCTTCAGTGGGCCAGTGCCGACCTTCCTGTGGTACCATCTCATACCCTGCTCTTTCTTGTACATGTGACAGCTGTCAACAGGACGAAGACAACACCCATTTACTAGTTTGAACCTTGTTATTCTGTTCAGGCTGCTGTAACAAGACTATAGACCAGGTGGCATAAGCAACAGACATTTGTTTTCTAACAATTCTGGAGACTGTCAGAAAAGATTGGTGCCAGTAGGGTTGGTTCGTGATGGGGCTGCTCTTCCTAACTTGATGGCTGCCTTCCTACTGTGTCCTCCTATGGACTTTGCTCTGTTCCTCTGTGCACATGCAGTGGGGAAAGACAGATATGGCAGAGGGGAGATGAGAATGAGAGAAAGCAACCTTTGGCATCCCTTCTGTTTATAGGGACACCAGCCCATCAGATCAGGTCCACTTCAGGATCTCATTTATCTCTGTCTACCTCCTGAAGACTGTCTCCAGATACCATCACATTGGGGATTAGGGCTTCACATGAAATTTGGGAGGATGCAATTCAGTCCCTAAAACTGCTGGGGTTTTTTGACTGAAACAAATAATTTTAGGCTCCAAGTGAGATGTCTCACACAGGTAGGATGACTTTCATTCACTTTTTCAGCTAGCATTTATTGAAAACCAATTGTGTGTCACATTCCCAGCTAGATGCAGGGGCTGTCTTGGACCCAGCCATCATGAAGCTCACAGTCAGTAGAGGAGACTGGTAAGCAGTGACAGAGACGGGGGTAAGAGCTGTGGAGGAGTTAGTTGTCTGTGCAGGGTGTTGGGGGGAAAGGAGAGGGAGGTTCCTCGAGAAGGCTATGCAGATTCCTGTGGTCTGTAATTGACCATACAGTAGCAGTTGAGTCACGTCTTCATGCGCACAATCATGAGAAGGAAGAGCCTGCAACTTAACTCAGCCTCTTCCTAGGTCTTCACCTGGCCTTGCTCTTCAATGGTACTCAGTCCCCTCCCCAGTCTTTACCTTAACATTTTACTATGTCGTTTCAATTACCAGTGGCTTCACCTTTTATTGAAAGCTGTTGATGGTTCGGCTAAACCTTCAGTCCCTTTCCTCATCTCCTAGCTTTCTGTACAGCAGTTCCTGGTCCAAAGTAAAAGCTGTTCCTGGCAGAGCCTACCATTTTCCATCAATAAGTGATAAAGGACGTTGTCAGCCAGCACGGGCACTCTGTTCATGAAATTGCAATTACTGATGCAGCATTTCGTGAAGTTCTTACTATTGTTAGAAATACCAGGGTGCCCCCAAGGAATCAAACACGTGCTTGGAAATAACTCAGCAAGGCAAACTTTACTTCTGCAGAAAGACATGCTACCAAAGGATATTTAGCAAGCAAGCACACTTGGGTGGGCAGTTCACCTGTTTTTATCCCTAATGCAGCACTGCCCCTTGCTCTGAAAGGAGGAACTTAGGGTTATAGTCTGTGTGACTGGCTGATGTTAAAGTTGCAACGAACAAAGGAAAGGGCTATGATTGAATCTCAGTTGAAATGGTTATGACTGGATCTTACTTCCCAATATTGTATTCTAAAAATGGACCACCAAACTTTCTATTTCTCACACTATGTAAAAAGTACAAGTGATTTGATAAGTTGTGACTCTGGGGAATTCCTTATATAATAATCTAATATTTCCTTTTCCTTGGGGTGGGGATACAGATATCATTAAGTTTATCTTGCTTTAACCCTGTCTGATTTTCCTTTGTGTGCTGGGCATGTTTATGAGAGTATAACTGATGTCTCTGACAGTATGGAGGACCACTGGTGGCCTGTGGTCTTGAATGAATGAAAAAATGCTCCATGCATGCATTAGTGCTCCATGACCCCGTTTACCAGCTGTCAATACTTTACAGACACCTCCTGGCATTAATGGCCTGTCTTGACTTCTCAGCATGCTCCAGAATAGACTCAGAGTCTTTGGACACTCTGATCCTTCTCTCCCTTCTGCATGTTCTTTCCCAAGCATTTGTCTATGATGGTTCTTGTCCTTGGGTTGTAAACTTCCCAGATAGGTGACCTGTCACGTAGGTTGATACATTTTAGTTTTGTAATTGCATAGTAGAGACTTTTAAAAAGAAGTTTTTCAATCTTTTTTTCTTTGTTGTTACTCTTTACTTTCTATTCCAAGTTTGCTTGTGCATTCATCCATCTGTTCCTCCATCCTTCCATCCAGCTCATGTTGGGCACTTACATAGTTGTTCGTTCTTGCATAACTGTCTCAATACACTTGACAGTTGCCCTGACTTAACAGATTGAATTTTTGTTTTTTGGGCTCTGGGTGTGTGTCTGTGTGTGTCTGTATGTCTTCTTACACTGTTTTTCTTTTTCATCCTCATGTGGAATAACTTCTTGTGCTCTGAGAGCTTTGAATTTCGATTACTGAAGTTAATTTCTCCAGTATACTGTTCCTGATTAGCTTCCAAGTTTTACCTGCTGTGTTATAAATAGGTCTATCACAAACACAGTTATATAGATAGCAAATGAATATGCTTTCTTCATTCTCATTACTGTGACTTAATCATTATAACTTCAGAAATGGAGAAAATCTCAAACGGTGCTGTCAAATAGAAATGCCGTGTTTACTTTTTAATGTTTACTTTTCAAAAAAAGTTTTATTGTAATGTGACTCATCCCATGCAGTTCACTCATTAAAAGTGTACAATTCTGGGCTGGAGTTGTGGCAGTGGTAGAGAACTTGGTTGGCATGTGTGAGGCCCTGGGTTCAATACTCAGTACCACATAGAAATAAATAAATAAAATATCCATTGACAACTTAAAAAAAAATTAGAAAAAAATGTTTTAAAAAAAGTGTGCAGTTCCATGGTCATGGAGACTTTAAATTTTTAATAATGTTATTTAAAAAAGAAAAGGAATAGGTGAAATTAATTTTAAAAATAATTTACTGCAATATATTTAAAGTATTTCAAGATGTAATCAATCTAGAATAATTTTCTGCTGCTTTAGTTTTAAAGTTTAAGTTCACTAAAATTAAATAAAAATTTAAAATGTAGTTTCTCAGTCCCACTAGCCACATTTATAAATGCCGAGTAACCACATGCAGCCAGCAGCTGCCCGGTCAGAGCTTTAGATGGACAACCTTAGACAATTGTAATGTGTGAAATGCAGATTTTTCTGTCTTGGGATGATAGTTTATTACTGTTTCTCTTTTGGAACATGAATCAAAATTATTTGGTTGACATAGTTAAGAGGCAAGTGTAGTTTCTTCTGCATTGGACGGGGGAGAGAGGGGTGCATGATACAGAAGAGTCTTACCCAGAGTTCCTCAGAGAGGGTGGAGGAGTTGGCAGAAAGCTTCACTCGGTCATGTAGCTCTCCCCTGCAGGCACACTGTCCTTCGCACATGGATGCACTTCCTGATATTAAGCACCTTCTTTTCACATTCCACCTAAATACCATGGCTTTTGTATCTGGTTTGTCCCATAAAACTTTTCAGTGCTTTCAAAGAGCAGATAAAGGAACCATGTTTTCTTTTTCTGGCCTTTATTCTGCTCTCTGTCTTCTGCAGGTCTGCTTTTTCCTCCAGACTCTATCACAGGTTTAAGAATTATTAAGTATTGGAAAGTACGAGAAGCAGTGGCATCTTCAGTTGTGCAGAGACTTTGGAGTCAGTGCTACTGGGAGCTACCTGGAATGGCTGGGAGGTTCAGACCACAACCAAGGCAGTTGGTGACTATAATCTGAAGCCTCCAGGAAGAGTGTAGCAGTTTGCCTCTGATGCATTTAACTGGTAAGGATGTTCTTTAGGTGAACAGAAGATATGTTCACTGTTCAGTCAAAAACCACTACTGAATATGTTCAGGTTATTTGGTTTTCTTCCAAACTGTGTCATCGAATTTAAAAATCATTTGACTAAAATGGACTTTGAGAGCTTGCGACTCCAGCTGCCTTCAGGACTCAGTTCAGCACACTCTTCCTCGGCCATCAGCATGGTCTGCAGCAGCTCTCCTATACAGCCGCAGGTACCACTGCCTCTGCTTCCAACACCCACAGAAGAACCCAGTGGAGGAGCAGGAACTCTAGAGATGCTTGGGCCAGGTGGACAGCTCCTCTACAACTCTCCAGCTGTGTTCTCTTGATTAAGGTATATGACATCTCTGTTTTCTTACGGGTAAAACAGAGATAACAGTTTGTACTTCACAGTGCCAAGATGAGAAGGTCCTCAGCAATGTAACACAAGTACCTGTACTATTACAATTTTGTGAACTGATAGATCCAATTAGACATTTCTCCAGAGAAAATGAGCTAAGCACATGAAAACATGCTGAACATCATTAACATCATGGGGATGCGGGTGAAAAACCACAGTGAGATGCCAGTTCCTACCCACTAGGTTGGCTGTAATCTAAGCACATAAGCAGATGTGTTACATCTGGCATGATACAGCGAGTAAAAGCAGGTCTTGGTGGGAATGTCAAGTGGGGCAGCTGCTTTGGAAAACAGTCTCGTGGTTCTTCAAAAGATTTATCAGACTTGAATCCTAAGACCCAGCAGTTCTGCTCCTAGGTATTTGCCTAGGAGAGGTGGAAACAGATCCGCACAACACCTGCACACACATGTTCCTAGCAGCATGATTCATAGTTGCTGAAAAGTGGAAACAGCCAATTCCATCAGCTGATGGATAGGCAAATGACATGTGTGCATCCATACAGTGCAAAATCATCTGGCAGTAAAAGAGAATGGAGGACTGATACATGCCACAGCATGGATGAACCTTGAAAATATTTGCTGAGTGAAAGAAGCCAGACACACTTGTTTGTATGAAATGTTCAGAGGAGGCAAATCCATAGAGACAGAGAGAGGCAGATTAGTGGTGGTCAGCAGCTGGTAGGGTGGAGGGGAAATAGGGAGTTAATGGGATTTCTCTTTGGGATGATGAAAATGTTCTAAAATGGCTTGTGATGATAGCTGTACAACTCTGAATACACTGAAAATGAATCATCCACTTTCGGTGAATGCGTTGGTTGGCATGTGAATTACCTCCATGAAGTGGTTTTTTTTTTTTTCAAAGAACCAACAAACAGGAGTTTTCAAATTCTCTGCTCATCGTGGTTCTCTTCCTTTCTACATTGTTTTCACCTTCTTTTCCTTCTTCATTTCCCTCCAGTAAAACTACAAAGAAACAAGCTAAAAGCCTTTCTATTTCAGTGTAGTCTTCTTAGTGCAAATATTAGTGCTCTCCTGGCCAAGCCTACCAGTCACACTGCACATTAAAAATGCAATGTGCAAGCCTGGCGTGGTGGTGCACGCCTGTAATCCCAGCAACTCGGGAGGCTGAGGCAGGAGGATCCTGAGTTCAAAGCCAGCCTCAGAAACTTAGCGAGGCCCTAAGCAACTCAGTGAGACCCTGTCTCTAAATAAAATACAAAATAGGGCTGGGGATGTTGCTCAGTGGCCGAGTGTCCCTGAGTTCAGTCCCCGGTTCCTTCCCCCCGTCCCCCCCAAAAAAAATTCAATGTGCAATATTAGCTCCTTGTAGGTTTAAGTCTTGAAGTTCTCATTAGACAGTGAGACCCTGGAGAGAGGAAATATCCAGGGATCAGGTTTAATCAGGGACTGTGCTTCTGTGCATTGCACATATTCTTTTATTGAATCCTCAGAGTAACCCTGAGAGTGTCGTTGATTCTGAGGTCCATTTGTAAATCCATGCCCTTGACTATTACGTTGGTCTGCCTTTTTGAAATGACTACAGCTGTTGGCACAGTCATCTGGTCTGCATGTTAAATATTTGTGTACTTTGATGCTCCTCCAATATTTTATTTTCTAAAATTCTGTACGAGAAATGAAAATACATCACCAGGGATAGTATAGTCTAAACTCTGCCTCCTACAAACACAAATTTTCTTTGACATCTTATTTTTAAAAAATATTTTCATTAGTTATAGATGGACACAATACCTTTATTTTATTTATTTTTAATGTGGTGCTGAGAATAGAACCCAGTGCCTCACATGTGCCAGGCAAGTACTCTACCACAACTCCAGCCCGACATCTTATGTTTAATCTTGAAAAATTATGTGAATTTCAGCATTTTACTCTATATATGTGTGTATATTCAAATATAAAATTCATTCTCCCACCCATACCTCCAACTCTAAATAAAATTGATGTGTGTTTTGTGACCTGGTATGAGCCTGAAGTACTGTTAGAGTGCATGGTGCACTACTTTAACTCCAGGCTCACTCTCGCACCTGTTTGACATCTGTACTTGGATATAAGCTTAGTCTAACAGACTTAGCAGGACTTGAACAGAACTCTTGATT
This sequence comes from Glaucomys volans, assembly GCA_020662805.1. Taxonomy (NCBI): domain Eukaryota; kingdom Metazoa; phylum Chordata; class Mammalia; order Rodentia; family Sciuridae; genus Glaucomys; species Glaucomys volans. The sequence continues at coordinate 133,457 of JAJEJO010005504.1, read as the reverse complement.
CTCTTCATAGCTCTAAACCTCCCATTGTCTCTTCCTCAGTTATGGACTCTATAATCTGCCTAGTTGCCTGTTTTAGTCAGCTTTTTCACTGCTGTGACCAAAAGACCTGACAAAAGCAATTAGAGGAGTGAAAGTTTATTTGGGGGCTCATGGTTGCAGAGGTCTTAGTCCATAGATGTCTGAGTCCATTCCTTGAGACCTCAGGTAAGGCAGCACATCATGGATGAAGGGTGTGGTGGAGGAAAGTGGCCAGGAACATCACATCAGGAAGCAGAGAGAGAGAGAGAGAGAGCTCTGCTCAACAAGGACACAATATATACTCCGAAGGCATGCCCCCAGTAACCACTATCAGGGTATTAATTCATTGATTGGGTCAAGGCTCTCATAATCTAATCATTTCATCTCTAAACCTTCTTGCATTGTTTCACATAGGAGCTTTTGAGGGACATCTTACATTTAAATCATAACATTGCCCAAGCCCCCAACCTCAGAATTCTCCTAGTCTTCTCTTGTATACCTGCCATACCTACTCCATTAGCAAGACCTGTGGATTCTAAACTACCCTGTCTCTTACGTTCCCTTTGCTCTCCCTGGAGCCCAGGCCACCCCATCTCACCTGCTTCAGGTGGGAGACCCTGCCTGTTCTGTTTCTATTTTCTCTATAGCTCTCTGCACAGCCCATTGAGCTATCTTTTAGAAGTGCAGGTTTGATTTCACTCTCCTGCTTAATTCCCTCCAATAAAACCCAAATTCTTATGTCCTACAAGATTCTGTTTGGCCAGGTCTCTGCCTTCCTCTCCAGCCACATCCTTATCCTGCAACCTTGTTCTTTCCTTTTCTACCCCATGCCTGCTTTCTGCACCTTGAATAGAAGTCCAGTCTCTCTGGGCCCCTTGCAGTTTCCTATGCCTGGAAGCCTGCTTCTCAGAAGCTGTTGGCTTCATGTCATTCAGATCTCAGCTCAGACAGGCTTCCCTGACCATGTGTCTAAGTTAGACACAGGAACCACTACTCACTTTCTTATTCTTTTGTTTTGAACTTTTTCCATTACATACCACATCTGACATGATCTTTATTTATTTATTTATTTATTTATTTATTTTTATTTACTTATTGATTCATTGAACACAAATGGAGTACAGCTATTGTTTCACTGGTTGTACACAAAGTAGAGTCACACCATCTGTGTGTTCATGCATGTACATAGGGCAATGGTATCTGTCACACATTCTGTTTTTATTTTTACCCCCCCACCCCGACCCCACCCCTCCCTTCCCTCTATGCTATCTATCCTTCCTCCATTCTTGCCACCCTCCCCCCCCCATTATGCATCATCATTCATTTATCAGAGAGACCATTCGGCCTTTGGATTTTTGGGATTGGCTGATCTCACTCCCACCATTTGACCCTGCTATCCCACTCCTTGGCCTATACCCAAAGGACTTAAAATCAGATTACTACAGTGATGCAGCCACATCAATGTTCATAGCTGCTCAATTCACAATAGCTAGATTATGGAATCAACGTAGATGCCCTTCAGTAGATGAATGGATAAAGAAACTGTGGTATATATCCACAATGGAATATTACTCAGCCATAAAGAAGAATAAAATTATGGCATTTGTAGGTAAGTGGATGATGTTGGAGACTATTATGCTAAGTGAGATCAGCCAATTTCATTTATTTTTGTTTGCGTACTACACCACCGCCCCCCATGAAGAATGTAAATTTTACAGGAGAGGGATTTCTTTGTTTTTTTACCATATCACCAGTGCCCGAGCAGTTCCTGGCATACAGTAGGCCCTTAAAAAGTGTTGTATAAGTGATTACTTTTCTCTTTGTGCCCAGGGCCACTGAAAGAGTTAGTTCTGGTGACCTGAGAGCATAGTCTCACAATACTTAGTGATGGGGACATGTCTAAGAACTGTGTGCTTAGTGATTTTGTCATTTTGTGAACATCAGGGGTACTTAGACCAGTTAAGGTGGCTGGCTCCAGGATCACTAGGCAATGTGATCCTATGGGACCACTGTCACAGATGCAGTTCTTTGTTGACCAGTGTTGTTTTGCCACACATAACTGTATGGGCAGTCCCCAGTTAGGCAGTGAAAGTTATCAAAAACCTCTGGTGCCTTGTACATTCACAGCAGATCTGTTCATGATAATTCCAAACTGGAATCCACCTAAATGCCCATCAGTGCATGGATGAATAGACAGATTGTGGTCCATGCAGTGGAGTTGTTACTTGAACTTGGAAGAAAGGAAAAATGTCACATAGCTCAGCACAGATGAGTCTTGAAACATTGGGCTGTGTGGAGGGAGGGCTGGCACAAAATAGCCAGACCATGATTCTACTCCTATGGAGACTGGGAAGGGCACATTTAGTCTATGTGGACATAAAAGTGCTATCTGGGGCCTAGGATGGAACACAAGAAAGTGTCTAGGGTTATGGAAGTATTCTGTATCTTGAAATTCACAGTGCATGAATTTGTTAAGACTGACTAAAAACATAATCACACTGGGTTCGTTTTATGGCATGTGAAACGAACCATAAAACTGAAAAAAATCCTGCATTGCCCTACGTGGAAGTGCACTTTGATTCCTTTTGTTAGGTGGTCCTGCCCACTTCTAGGGCAGGTGACTTCTCTTCTACTTGAGGGTCTCCTGGCCACCGGCTGGCCCATCCTGGATGCATTTACATTTCTGTTTCTGAATCAGTACTGACATCCTTTGGGACTCTCATCCTCTGTCCCTCATTGGCAGGAGACCTTCCCATTTGCAGTGTGCTGTTGGAATGCGCCATCGAGGCTAGCAGGGTTTCAGTACCAAAGAGTAAGTACTTCCACCCTGAGTGTGGCCATTTCACAGTATGATGAGGAAAAAGTTTGCCGCACGTTTAGCATGACAGGAAGACATCAGGCATATGCATTTTAAACTCTCAGGTCTTTAGATACGGTAGTCATTTGAGTGCTTTGCGCATGCTCACCCTTCAGAAATCCTTCTCTGCGCTTATGATTCATCGTGTTACTGTTAGTGACCGTTTTAGGTTGAGCTAAAAACTGCATTGAGGTGTGAGTGAATATCAGACCTGTGTTCATCTTTTGAGTTTCCTTTCTTTGGTTCTTCTGTTATTAAAACTATTTTACAAGTGATATGTGGACTGCAGCCTCATAAAACGCTCAAGCAATAGTTAGGATGTGTTGGGAAAATTGATTCCCTCCCACTCCCTACTTCTCTCCCCACCCCAGACAAAAAAACACTATTAAGAATTTGACGAGGCTGGGCACAGTGGCACATGCCTGTAATCTCAGCGGCTGGGGAGCCTGAGGCAGGAGGATCGAAAGTTCAAAGCCAGTGTCAGCAACTTAGCGGGGCCCTAAGCAACTCAGTGAGACCCTGTCTCTAAATAAAATACAAAATAGGGCTGGGATGTGACTCAGTGGTTGAGTACCCCTGCGATCAATCCCCCATATAAAAAAAAAAAATTTTGGCAAGCTGTACGTGGTAATGTGCCTTGTAATCCCAGCTGCTTGGGAGGCCAAGACAGGAGGATCACAAGTGTAAAGCTAGCCTCAGCAATTTAGTGAGGCCCTAAGCAACTCTATGAGACTCTGTCTCAAAACAAAAAATAAAAGGATCTGGGGATGTGCCTCAGTGGTTAAGTACCCTTGGGTTCAGTCCCTGGTACTGGAAAAAAAAAAAAGGTTTGGCAGATATTCATCCAGATCTTCTTCTAAGCATTTGTATGCAAAGCATCTATCTATCTATCTATCTATCTATCTATTGATCTATCTATCTATCTATTTATCTATCTATTTATAGATTAGATGTACACATGGATATATCTTACATAGCAGAATCACTCTGAGTTGTTCAGTGTGCTCTTTTCACACAACTGCACATCTTGGGACTCTCTGTGTACTTCTAGGTCTGTCTCATGCTTGTTAGTGTCTGTATAGTTGTACATAGAATGGATGAAACAGCATATTTAACTAATCCTGCTAAATTGAGAGTCAGTTTATTTTCTTTACTCTGTCAGTCAAAAAGGGAATTTAGACTAATGTAAATAATTTGTTTTTAGCTTTTCATTACTTTTTATTCAGTTACATAATTATTTGTATTACATTTTTAAAAAATTCTATTGGGGTGACAGGTTCCTCATTGATATTATAATATTGGAAACCTTTGGAAGAAAAGGTTGATTTGTAAACTCTTTGGAGTTGTGGGTTGTTGTTATTACTTTTTTCTGATACTAGGGATTGAACTCAGGGCCTCGTGTGTGCTGGCAAGTATTCCACCACTGAGTTGCATCCCAGCTATTCTTTCTTTATTTTGAGATGGGGTTTCTAAATTGCGGAGACCAGCCTGTGATCCTCCTGCCTCAGCCTCCTGAGTTGCAGGGACTGCAGGTGTGCGCCATCCATAACGAGCTAGTTAATGGACAATGCTTTATTAGTGTTGTGTTTTCAGGGCTTTCGCTTTAGGTATGATCATAAACCAGTAGCATTGCAATTTGTTACAAAATTGTCTCACAAATTATACCTCCTTAGTTCAAAAGAAGCATACATCCGGGGTCTGGAGTACATCCAGGGTCTGGAGCTAGAGCCGTGGTCTCTGGTGAAAATCATTTGGAATCACCAGTCAGTTGTAATCGACACTCTATATCAGCATTTTCCTGTGAAGCTGGAGTCAAGCATATATGGAAAATGTTCTTTCTCTCTCCCCCTTTTTAAATTTGAAATCCTGTTAGGATATGCAATGATGTGGAACTTTCTGCCAGCTTCTATGGATGACCATCTGTTACTAGTTTATTAGCATTCAGAATACTAAAGATCAGGATCTTTCTTCATCCTCTTGCCGTGTGTGCATGGCGATGCACAGGTATGAAGGATTGTGGTGCTTCAGCAGAACTGAAAAGTTGTACTTCTGCAGATGGGTTGGGGTGGGCAGCTCAGTGGTGGAATACTTGTGAGCACACACGAGACCCTGAGTTCAATCCAAAGCCTGTGCCATCAGTGCCTTTGCTCAGCTTTGCTGTTTCACAAACGGTGGGGTGGGGGCAGGCTGACACTGTTTCAGCCACCCAGGAAGGGCCAGAGTGGCCTTCTGGTAGGTTTTGAGTGCCTCTTGGTTATGAACCGTCAGTTTGCTTTCACACTGACTGACCTCGGTGTTACCCTTACCTTCCTTCCTCCCTTCTGTTTTTGGTGTTTGACTTGCCTTTGCGATTGTCAGTAAGCCTCTGCGTGAGGGCGTTGCCACCCACAGAAAGTACTGCGTTCTCTGGTGGAATTAGTTGTCCAGGCTTTAAGCTTCCTTCCTCTTAAACAATATAGGCAGCCTGTTGTGTGTGAGGGTATAAATTCTTGTTAACTTTTTAATTTATTGTGATTAAGGTGGATTTTAAAAAGAAAGCCATTTCCTCTACTTAATAATTGCTTGGCAAGAAGTTGGAAACCCTAGAACCTTGTTGCAAAGGAGGGTGTAGCCGTCTGTTAGGAACGTGTCTGCCCGGATCCAGTGGCCACTTCTCTGTTCATTGCAATTGGATATCTTCTTGGGGGCAAAGCAGCAAGTGTGGGGCAGAGTTGATGAGCAGGGGCCTGGGGTATTGACTCTGTCCATTGACTAACCCTGAGGCATTTTACATTGTTCCTTTGCCCTCAGTCATTAGATACTTATTTTGTGGATGAATGAGATTTCTGTAGATTGTGTGGATTTAGTGGATGAATGAAAAAGGGTCTATTTTCCTCCAAGAAGGAGTTTGTCAGGATAAAGTATTGCATATAATCTTTCTTAAGGATGACAGATCCTAGTAGAACTACCTTTGATTAGAGTAAAGCTCTTAGGAGACAGAAAGTTCATTTAATAATTCAACAAATACTTACTGAACATCTGTTATATGCCAGGCATTTTCTGGGTTTTGGGAATAGAGTGGTATACAAAATATTAGAATGTCTGCTTTCATGGCACAGAGATTTGATCTAAGGAGACATATGGAGACAACACAAATAGAGGACAGTATGAAGTGTTAATAACTTGTGCTGTGCAGGAAAAATGAAGCGGGAAGGAAGACAGGAAATGTTGAGAGTCGTCATGTGGCTTAGGTATTATTGCAGCTGGTTTCCCTTCTTAAACTTCTTAAACATTTTATTTGTGCATACAAAAATGTCTGTGAAGGGGACTAAAGTACTCATGGGACCTTGGCATGCAAAAAGTTAAGGACCCTGCATGGGAGGTCCTCACTCCACCCCCCAGTGTGACTGAGAGATATCTATTTTCTCTTTAATGCTTTATGTTATATGATGTGGTAGACTTTCCCATGTCGGTTTTCATATTATATATGGTAATTGTGGTTTTTAGGTTTTCTTTAATTATTTGAAGCCGTCGCTCACTTTCAGACTGGTGTTGTAGGTCAGGTTTTCCGTTTGCATTCTGTACAACTCTAGGGTACCCTGGAGCGTTTTTGGTGACTCCGTGGCCATCTTAAATTTATATTTGAATCATTCTCATCCAGTTTAGTCTAAACAAGTCAGTCAGATGCCTGATCTTGAAGGATGGATAGTGAGAAGTGTAAACAGGGGTTGCTGCATGTTTATGGGGCAGAAACAACAGGTTGTTAACATGCAAAAAGTGGGTTAGCCACTGATTTAACCCCTTCAGTGTGTGCTACTGAACCAGTATGAAGACCTTGAGCCCATGCTTGTGTCTGTATAAAAATGATAAGACTTTTTTTTTTTTTCCAGTGCTTGGTGCTGTGGATCCAGCATAAACCCAGGGCCTTATCCCATGCTAGGCAAGTGCTCTCCCACTAAGCTGCATCCCTAGCCCCCAAGTTTTTCTTTTTTTTCTTTTGTCAGCTAAGAATACACAGACTAAAGAACAAATAAAACATTGTTTGCCCTTGTTAGTGGGGTGATGTAGACAGTTGAACAATCAGCCACAGTGTGATTGGTTAGAGGCAGGAAGAGATAGGCCCAGGAGTTGTCGAGCTCACCTCAGGAGGACACCTCCCACACCTGTGCACAAGCTGATGGAGGAGGGTGTGCTCACTGCTTTTCCTTTGTGCTCTTCTGATCACAGCACTTCGTTGTTTAGTGCAGGCGGACTCTCCAGCCCACCACCTGCTGCTGGATAGTCTGTAAGGCAAACCTTTCTAAGATGTTGAAAAAGAGCCAAAGAATAATATTTTGCAACATGTGAAAATTATGTGAATTTCAAATTTCTATGTTCTAACTGTGTCACAATACAGCCACTCTCATCCCTCTGTGGATGATCTGTGGCTATTTTCTCCCTACAAGCAGTAGAGTTGAGTTTCATCAGAGACCTTAGGGCCCACAAAGCCTAAAATATTCAGACCCTGTGTAGAAAAAGTTTGCCAACTCCTGCTTTAATGCTTTTTAATGCCCTACTGAAATGCAGAAGGCCGAAATGGTGGTATCCTGTCAAGGAGAATGCAAGACATCCTGATACTCTTCCCTTAACTGGTTGCAAGTAGTGCATTGGAAATATCTCAAACTTCTCTCTCCCTCCCACCAAAGCACAGTACACACACACCTTCATGCAGTTACAGCCTTTGACCTCATTTTTGTCTGTTTTCAGTTTGGTTATGGGGAACATTTTAAAACTTCTCAAAAAAGAGGGTACCTGAGTCAATGACCTCAGAATTACTTCCTGAAGAGCAGGAATTATGAGATCCTCTCTTGGGTGTATATAAACTTGCAGAAGGACATCAGAACCATCCTTTAGCCTCTCTGTAGGTCTCTTAGATGACAGGTTGATGGATCCGTTCACTAGATCATCTCTGGGAAGCTTTTAGCTTGGTAGGGGCATCACTGCAGGTGGTTGGGGGTGGCCTGACTGTCACTTTCTACCCTGGTGACCTTAAATAGCTTATTTAAACTTTCTGAGCCTCTGTTAGCTCATCAGAAAACATGGCTATAACAGTGACCTTATAAAAATGAAACAAGATCATGTTCTTGAATCTGCTGGCATTTCTGGGTACCTGTTTGTCTTGGAGTTGCTGCAGACAGAGCTCAGCTTTGTGCTTGATAGGCAAGCCCTCTGCCACTAAGCGATATTGGAGCCCACTAGTAGGTGTTAATGTAACTATGAAAATTATTATGACTGTGAACCCTTCCTTTGTATTATAAGACTTTTTTTTTTTTTTGTACCATGGATTGAATTCAGGAGCACTTGACCACTGAGCCACATCCCCAGCCCTATTTTGAATTTTATTTAGAGACAGGGTCTCAATGAGTTGCTTAGCACCTCGCTATTGCTGAGGCTGGCTTTGAACTGGCAATCCTCCTGCCTCAGTCTCCCAAGTTGTTGGGATTACAGGTGTGAGCCACCACAACTGGTTTATTGTAAGACATTTTAAAAAGTAAAGGTGTCCTGGTAGTTTGTTCTAATACGTGATTGATAGCCCATCATTGTGCATTAATGTGTTTGCATTTTATGTTAATGTGTTTGCTGATAATTGGCTTCCTAAACACTGAGTAATTTGAATCAAGACCTCCAGTAGCTTGGAAATTCTAGCTCCTGTTTTAACTCGAATTCAGGAGTGGAAAGAGTGTTTTCCGTTGAACACATTCAGTCACATTTTAATTTTACATGCTCAAAGATGATGGCGGGAAGAAGAGGTTTCATTTGTCATGTCATCTCCCTTCTGCATTGACTACTTTCTTACCTCTCCACCTGTTTTCAATAATTTATTGAGCTATTTAATGAATAATTTTAATTCTCCCTTAGAAGGTTAGTTTTCACAAGAAAGAGAAGTTCTAAAGTTTGCTCAGCATAATTGTTGATAGTTTAGAGGAAACATGCTTCTAGGGACAGTGTTAGATCATCAGTCAAGACATTGCATTGTTTTAGAAAAGTATTTATTTATTTATTTTTTAGAAAAGTTTTTAAATTTTTTATTTTGCATACAAAGAACTAGTACGGTTTCTTTCACTGGGTGGATGTCTTGGGTAGTCCTTTCAAGGAACATAACATCCTTGCCTTAGTGAAGTCTACGTCCTTGGCAGCAAAACCCTGGTGGCACACCTTGAGGCTTTGTTTCTGCATCAAACCAGGTTGTGTTAAGCAGCCTCAGTAGAATTGAGAATCCCAGTTGAATTTTCTTAGGTGGCTCCAGCAGGGGCATTGGTGGCCATCTTGCTTTTAGGGATACAGCAAGGCAAAAGGCTTTTTGTTTTTGAAAAATTTTCCATTGATCTTCATTTCTGAAAGTCTACTAAACACTAATTGTATGCTTCATTTTAAGTAAACTTATTTATGAAAAACCTGCGTTTATGACTTGCTCAATGAAAAAGATGGGGCGCCTTAAAATAGTTAGCCTTCCTAGTATAATGAGCATAATTACTTGAATTACATGAAATATGTAAAGTCAGATTGATGCAGAGTAAGCTAAATATGTATAGATCATAGTTAAGAACACAGGCTTTGGAGTCATATAACACAGCTGTGATTCAAAACCTGGTTTTGCCATATACTTAATAGCTATCTATCATTTTGGCCCTTTAGTTTCTCATGGGACTAATAATACTGAGGGTCATTGTGAGAGTGCAGTCATCCCTGTGAAGTACTGAATGTGGTACCAGATGCATAGTAAGGGCTTCCCTCATTTTATTTGTGGATCGGTTATTTTAGGTCTGTATAATGTATTGCTTCCTTTGGGTATAGAACTGAGTCTTCTGTCTCTCAAGCTTCATTTCTTGATTTCAAGTTCCAGCCATAGTGAACTAGCAGTCCTCCTAAAGTTTCATGGTGTCCTTAACCCTCTCTACATATGCCTGTATTCTGTCTGCTTAGAACAGCTTCTTGCCTTCTTTTTTCCTCACTTACCCTTCAGAGCCCAGTCTAAGGGACATTTCCAGGAAGCCTTCCCTCACCCCTAGCCACGAGCCTCCCTGGAATCCCACGCCCCTCTCTGCTTCCCACCTTGCTAAGGAACTACTTACTTATCTCTCTGTGAGACCGGGAGCTTCTTAAGGGCAGGCATTCTGCCCAACTTTGGAAATGCTGTCTACGTGCTACCCTGGAGCAGAGTGAAGTGACACTAACAGGAGACACATCGGAGAAGTCCTTTTTAAGGTGGTAATGTATTGAAGTTGCAGCTGAAGGGTGTGTGGGAGTCAACCAGGTGAAGAGGGGAGCATCCAGGCGGAGAGCACTGCATGACAGGCCTGCTGTGGGCAAGTGAAGTGGCTTCTCTGTGCTTTAGTTTCCTCATTTCTAAAATGGGAGCCTCATACCCACCTCAGGGTGTTCTGAGCATGAAGACTGTGTTTTAGGTTTCTAGCCAAGGAGTAGGAACTGTTCCTTTCCATGTGTCTCTGTTCACTTTTGGATGGTTTCCACGTTTTAACTACTGTGAATAATGAACACTGGTGTACAGTAAGTTACTAGTGTTGTTATTGTCATTATTGTATTGTGCTGGGGATGAAACCCAGGGCATACATGTGCTGGTAAGCATGTATTCTACTACTGAGCTGCATTCCTAGTCCCATAAATGATTTTTTTAAATGCAGCATCATTTCATTTACACACAAATCAAATATTATTGCAATAAAATTCTATTTTTAGCATCATTTGCTTTAATGAAATTCTAGTATTTGAAATATTTTGAGCCCCACTACTTTGATTTTTAATGGTATGCGATCCCATAGCAAAGAAAATGTAAAGCAATTAAGTAAAAGGGATCTTAGAAGTAATTTTATTCCATCCTTTCTCTCTCTCTCTCTCTCTCTTTTTTTTTTTTTTTTTTGTACAAGAGATTAAACCCAGGGCACTTAACCACATCCCTGGCCTTTTTTTACTTTTCGAGAAAGGGTCTCACTGAGTTGCTTAGGGCCTTGCATTGAACTTGAGATCCTCTGCCTCAACCTCTTGAGTTGCTGGGATTATAGGAATATACCACCATGCCCAGCTCCTACATCCTATTTTGAAGATATTCTGGATTCAGAATGATTTTCCAGGATCAGAGATTTAAGTCACTTTTAATAATCAAAAGTGAATGAAAGTATACATTAGTCACAAATTCTAGGAGAGTTTCCAAGTGTGTCTTTTGCCTTGAGTCCTATACTAACCAATATCTAACTGGTCATGTGAGCGAAATGAAATGGAAAACTAGGATAGTTTAGGTATCCAAGTCATAGATGAAAATTTCTGCTGCTTGAAGTGTCTGGGCAACTTTAATACTTGTTCAAGGTGTTTGCTTTGTCCCAGGATCCCCTTGGTGTGTTAGTTTTCGGGCTTTCCAGTGGATTCTGTTCCTTGTCTTGCTTTCTGGTTTCTGTCAACAGTACACACCATTGCGGCTGGTTAGAGAAGAGGCAAGGTCTTGGCCATGGAGAATGCACCAGACCCGAGTGAGCCAGCCTGTTTGTGGCCTTTGCTGTTCCCTTGACTCCCAGTAGTCCGGTGTTTCCTTGCTCTGAAACACACCTGTGTTAGTCATGAGAGATTCAGAGCTGGCGACAAGTCATTCCTGGACAGGTAAATCCCAGTGGAACCAGAAAGCTGGGTCTCACTTTCTTTAATTGGAGCCAGTTTAGGAGGAGATATTGAACTAAAAAGAACACATCAGTCATTGGAAAGCGGTTTCAATTACTGGTCTATCCATATTTAGAATTCTTGCAATCATTTCCACTGTATGTAACACTGAAATCCTTTGTGGTTGTCTGCTGCAAAAATGAATCTTTGACCCAGCGACTTTAAATGCTTTTGACACCATTGGGAATTTTGAGAATTCTTAATTTAATCTGCGCTTGCCCTGGGTGGGGAGGAGTGAGGGAGAATCCATAGCCTTTGCTTGCAAGGGTATGTGGTGTGTGGGTAAGTAGAGGGGGTGTATTTCTGGATCTTCTGTTTACCAGGTAGTGATTATTAACATAATGAATGCCATGTTTTTACTTTTATTTCTGGAGGCAGTAAAGAACCAGCCAAGCACAGAGATGAGTGGGAGTGACTGGCTCCCCAGGGCCCTGGAACTGTTTGTGCAGCCCAGTCCCCAGGTGCTGAGCACCTCATCAGCGGGAAGAAGGAAGCGCCTGGTCCCTACTGCTAATGGCACTGACTTCCTCAGTGATAGTACCCGCACCTCTTCTCTTCACAGGCCTGTGGTGAGGTTGAGATGGAAACCACTTTTCTCTCCCTCCCCATCCCAAATGTCACAGGCTACTTCTTTACCTTAACTGGTAAAGTGATTACTTGGCTCTTGTCAAGCAGGGACTTGTCCTGCCAGAGAACAGGAAGGTCACTTCACCACGCCCTTTGGTTCTGTGTATGCAATGACAATAGCCCTTTCTTCCAGACTGTTCGTGTTCAGAGGCATAGGCCTCCCTGAAGGGAAGAAGGAGGCAGTAGAGACACACTTGGCTCAGCAGGTTTTCTGAATGGCTGGGGTTTTGAGTGCAGAGCCTTCCTCTGGACTGCCACTCCTCTTTCTTCTGCTGCTTGGTGCCCGGAGAAGGGAGGCTGCCTGACTGCACCAAGGATGGAGCAGGGCCTCTCCTTGACAGGGATTGCATCGTTCCTGCAAGTTGTCGTGTGCAGGGCATTTGTGGGAGGGGTAGAGTAGGAGTGTAAGACTGAGTTTCCTCTCTCAGCGAGCTAAAAATATAGTTGGGGAATGATGACAAGCCCAAAAAAAAAAATGAGAATGTCAGTGTATGTTCTGCATATAACTTCACAAAAGTGACAGGTATAATATAATGAATATAACCAGCAAAGTATAGTCTTCCCTTTGTATCTGTGAGAGATTATGGGGCGTTGGTTTCAGGGCCCCCACCAGATATCGAAGTCCCTGGATGCTCAGTTGTCTCATATAAAATGGTGTCGTATTTGCATATAGCCTATGCACATTTTCCTTACTCCCCTGCCCAGTACTGGGAATTGAACCCAGAGGCACTCTACCACTGAGCTATATCACCAGCCCTTTTTGTTTCTTTTTTAAATATGAGTCAGGGTCTCATCAAGTTCCCTAGCTGACCTTGAATTTGCAATCCTCCTGCCTCAGACTTTTGAGTTGCTAAGATTACAGGCATTGCCACCACACCTAGGTCAGACCCTCGCTACCCTCCCTCTGAATTAATTTTTTTTTTTTTTTTTTTTTTTTGGTGCTGGGGATTTAACCCAAGATGCTTAACCAATGAACCACATTCCTAGCCCTTTTTATTTTTTTCTTTTGAGACAGGGTCTCACTGAGTTGCTGAGGCTGGCCTTGAACTTAAAAACCTCCTGCCTCACCTCCCCTGAGTCACTGGGATTATAGGCATGCACCACTGTGCCCAGGCTTCTAAATGTTTTTGATCGGAGGTTGGTAGAGGCCTTGGATACGGAACCCATGGATACAGAGTGATTCAAGGGTACTTGTCCTTTTGTAGGGACACCATCATGCAGAATCAGTCTATTAAATAGGGATTGGTGTCCCATTATACTTTTCTAGGTTAAATGGTCCAAATATAGCATAATAAATACTTTTCTTTTTAGTTAGTTGAGGGAAAAGATAGTATGTTTCAAAAAGTGAGAAAGAAAAATAAATATGGGACATCATACATATCTCCTTGTATGTGTGCACAATACCACCTATAAAGTTGTCTTGCTGACTAAAATACATCCTGAGTTTATAGGGGATGCAAGGGACAAAGAAACAGTGTTTTTTGTGACGGATGCAATCAGCAATTCCAAACTGCAGGAGCCTTCACCCAGTTATTTCAACAAATCATAAGGAGAAAAGTCTCAAAGATAGAAAGAGACTTAAGAGGTGAATGAACCAGTAATCACATGTGGCTCTGTTGCAGACAGAAAAAATGAAGAAAAGAGCATGCAGCCATCTGGAGTGTGGCTTAGTGGCAGAGGATTTGCTGGGCAGGGGCAGAACCCTGGGTTCCATCCCCAGCACCACATAAACAAAAGCATCACAAAAAGAGGGAGATGTCTCTACCGAAGATCAATGGTTGCCTGGAGCAGGGTAAAGGAGCCACCTGGCTGCACTGGGCAGGGTGGAAATACCCATGTCTTCATATGGTGGTGCATACATTGAAATTCATCAAACTCTTCATAAAAATGGGTACCTTCTTTCCTTCCTTCCTTCCTTCCTTCCTTCCTTCCTTCCTTCCTTCCTTCCTTCCTTCCTTCCTTCCTTCTTTCCTTCTTTCCTTCCTTTTTTTTTTTTGGGGGGGGGGGGCCTGGGTATTGAACTCAGGGGCACTCAGCCACTGAGCCACATCCCCAGCCCTATTTTGTATTTTTTACTTAGAGACAGGGTCTCACTGAGTTGCGTAGCGCCTTGCCCTTGCTGAGGCTGGCTTTGAACTCACAATCCCCCTGCCTCAGCCTCCTGAACCACTGGGATTATAGGTGTGTGGTATGCCACCACATCCAGCCATCCTTCCTTTCTTTCATTCTTCCTTTCTTTTTTTCGTATTGAACCTAGAGCCTCATTCATGCTAGACAAATGTTTTACCACGGAGCTACACCCCCAGCCCTTGTGTGTTTTGTTGTATGTAAATTTTTCTGTAGTCAGGTTGGTTTAAAAATTGATTGAAGATCAGTAAAAAGCTGGGGTTGTGGCTCAGGGGTAGAGCTCTTGCCTGGCATGTATGAGACACTGGGTTTGATCCTCAATACCACATATAAAAATAAATAAAAATAAAGGTATTGTGTCCATCTACAACTGAAAAAAAAAATCAGTGGGAAAAAAAAAGGGTTTTACGTTTTATACACACAGTGTTGAATCAGTTATTTCAGAGGCTTGACACACCTGGACCTGATTTGTGGTGGGTTTCAATTTATCTGATTTGGGCTGTATCTCTGTTGTCTTCCCTACTTAACATGAACTTTTATCATTTGAATCTCTGACTTTGCTGTAGCATCTCCAATGTTTCCTTGTAGCCATAGAGCAGACTTGAATTTTATGTTTGTTCTTGTCTGTCATCTGAAAGGACTTTCATTTTGATGCTAGAAAAAATGTGAGCCACGTGTGGTGGCATGTGCATGCATGTAATTCGGCAGGCAGGAGGATCTCGAGTTCAAAGCCAGCCTCAGCAACTTAGCGAGGCCCTAAGCAACTCAGTGAGCCGCTGTCTCTAAATAAAACACAAAAAAGGGCTGGGGATGTGTCAGTGGTAAAGCACCCCTGGGTTCAATCTTTGGGTTACACACACACACACCCCAATAAGAAAAAAGAAAAAGAAAAAAGAAAGAAATGATATGAACTGAGGATGTGCCTGGGTGATAGAGTACTTGCCTAGTATGCATTGGGCCCTGGGTTCAATATCCAGCACTGCGAGCAAACAAAATGATGTGAGAAGGATACATACCCATTTATAAAGATAGTTTATTGAACATTCAATTTACTGTATTATAATAGTCAAGAACTAAGGCTACACTTGACCTGAAAACAGTCCATTTGCATTCTAATTTTTATTTCTTTTTCATCCAGGTTACCAAGCAGTCAACACTTATTGAATGTGTTCTTTACACGAGCCACAGTGTTGAGTTCAGGGCTTAATGAGGATGAATATGATGCAGTGCAGATCCTACCTGTAAGCATATCCCCCTCTAGTGGGATGATAGCTGTGTACCTGTAATTTCAGCAGTGTAATAATAGATGCCGTGGTAAAGGTGGGTGCAGAGTCCAGTGGTGGCCACATATACACAGTGACATTGCATTGTGACCCCTTCCTGCCTCAGACCTCCCTTCCTTGCCTGTCACATCACATGAGTCAGTGGACAGAGTGTCAGACAGTTTGGCAATGGCAGTTAGAGCAAAACCTTCCTTTTGCCCTTGTAAATTTATTATTTTTCCTTTTAGATCTCTAGTGCAGAGTTAAGATTTTGATATTCTTCAGTTTATAAAACATTGAATTGCAAAGTCCCTCTCATTTAATTACTTTTTGTTGTTGTTATCCCTCACTTCTCCCATTCCACCTGTCCACATCAGCATCTGCTCTAATGTGTTTAGTGTATATTCCTGCATATGTTTGAATCCTCATGTGTTTTGTAAGTTAATATAAATAATAATATGTTGTAATTCTCATGCTGATTCATTTCATTCAAAACTATATTTCTGGGGCTGGGGCTCAGTGGTAGAGTGCTTGCCTAGCACATGGGAGGCACTGGGATTGATCCTCAGCACCCCATGGAATAAATAAAGGTATTGTGTCTATTTATAACTAGAAAATTAAAAAAAAAACTATACTTCTAAATTTTATCTATGTTGTTATGTTTAAGTGTTGATTTTAGCTACAGCTAGCATTGTATTTGTCACTTGTATTCACAGCATTTTATTAATCTCTTCCCCTGCCGAGGGACACCTAGTTTGTTCTGTGTGTCCCTGCACTGTGCACAGTGCTCTCACCAACAGCCTCATGGGTTTCTTTTTTTCTTTTCTTTTCTTTTTTTTTTTTTTTGGAACCAGGGATTGAACTCAGGGACACTCGGCCACTGAGCCACATCCCCAGCCCTATTTTGTATTTTATTTAGAGACAGGGTCTCACTGAGTTGCTTAGGGCCTCGCTAAGTTGCTGAGGCTGGCTTTGAACTCGCCATCCTCTTGACTCAGCCTCCCAAGTCGCTTGGATTACATGCGTGCGCCACCGTGCCCGGCCTCATGTGGTTTCTTAAGGATTTGTACAGGGTTTTTCTGGCTATGTGCAGCAAGCATCACTGCTGGTCCCTGAGTGCTTGACTGGTTCTTTCTCATGTAGTTCTCAGCGTGTCGTTGCCCCTCCCTGCTCAGCATCAGGCTGTGTGGTCACTGGGCTGTCCTTGCCATGTCTGTGTGTACTGTTTCTTGGTTGCAGCTCTGCTCACCAGCTTTGCAGCCAGTTTTGTAAGGGTGGGACACAGGGTTGCATCTCCTGTGGTTGTGCTCTAGCACATGGTGGCAGTTAATAACTACATTTTGAATGTGTGAATGGTCTTCAGGGGCAGAATCTCAGTGGCCAACTTGCTGTCAAATGCAGGGGTCACTTTTGGTTCTTCTGTGAGAGAAAGGCAGCTGTCATTTCAGAGTTTTGGGTTTGAATCTGGGTTTGAATCTGGCTCTTCCACTTGCTTTTGAGACTTTAAAAACAGTCACTTTTCTTGCCTGGGAGTGGTTTTCATTTATAGAATGGATAAAACAACGCTGAATTGACTTTTTGTGAGGAATCATTTAAAGTAACGTAGGAAGTCTCCCCTCAAACACAGCAGATCTCCAGCAGCACCAGGGTTGCCTCCCTAAGTTTTGAGGTTTGTTGCCTACCCATGGTTGTGCAACAAACACACCACAGTCTTCATCACACTGAAAGAGCTGTTCCTTTCCTACACCCCATCAGTGAAACTTTGACCGTGACCTTCTTCCAGCAGTTCTGCTACAAAGAGTATTCATGACATTGCTCTCTCTGCTGGCAAGCATCCTCAGAAGTGCACAACTCCCAGGAACTTCTCTACCCCAGACCTCAACTGCACTCACAGGGCAGCCCATGTGACCTGGAGGCCTTGTCTTAGTGGCTTCCATTCTTAAGCAGGCTGAGCCTCTCCTCACTGTTGGTAATTGCTAACAGTAACTCTGTGAATTGTTTATTTCTACAACATCCATTTTGTCAACAAAGAGAATGCCATGAGGTTGCTCTGGACTTTTTAATCCCCATCTGATTTTTCTTGTGTTTTGCAGAAGGAACCCTCAATAGCCCCACAGAGTGGTCTGTAACTCTCCTATGCTCCCCTTTGGTTCTTTAAGGAACTTCTGTGTCTGTCTGTGACACTGCATTCTTGGAGAAGCTAATCAAAAAATCTGCTCTTTCCAATAGAGCTAAGTAACTTTTACTTCGCTCCATAAACCTGAACTCATTGTGATAGTAACTTCAGAACATAAACTCAGAAAAATGAACCACTAGTTTGTTGTAAAATCACAAAGGATAAATCCCTGGCAGTCCCAAAGTGTGTTTTTAGGAATTTGTTGTCCATGTTGTAAAAAGACAGTAAATCCAAATGCCTCTGATGCATGGGCCCTGCTGAGCTGAACCTGCTACCTCAGTTTTCACCTTTAACTTTTCTGCCCTTCTTCTCCTTTCCTCTGCATGTCCCTTGGCCTCCCTGTCTCCTGCTCCTTGGTTTTACTTCCTTGCCTGGTGGCTGCAGGCATTGCTATTCACTAACACTAGGGCCAAGGATCTTGCTAATAACCCTAATGCTGTTCATCGAACAGTGCACAGGATCGTGGGTTACAAGATAGCATATGTGAGAGATGTCATAGGAATGTTTTTACCAGCAGTCCACTCTAGAGGCCACAGGCCTTCTGATGAACAGGTTGGCTTCTACATATTGTGTGTGTTAACTTGAAAGATTCAGCAGAGCTTTCACTGCACATCTATTACTTAGAAAAATGTTTAACAGAAAAAAACTGGATCAGCAAAGAGAGTGGATACTTGTCCTGGTTAAGTGTGACTATGAGCCAGACATTTAACTAACTTCCTTCTTATTCAGGTGCCTGCTGTGGGCTGCATGTTTATTTTAATTCCTCAGAGATATTTTAAAAACAGCTTTAACATATCCATAAAACACTTATTCCTGAGGTATATATCAAATCATCATTGCCATTGCCTGAGGTTTCTCCCTGCCCTGGCCTGATCCCTATTAGCTTAATTCTTTTATTATTATTATTATTTTTGTTTGTTTGTTTAAGCTTAATTCTTTTTGTGGGGGGTGAGGGACACACTGCAGCTGCCCAGGGCCTTGCTGAAGTCTGCTGAGCTTCAGCAGCAGGAAGTCCATGAGGGGTTCCTTCAGCTCTTCCTTCCTTACTTCTGGATATCAAATGACACACTCTGTCATGCCGTTTCTGAATCGGATAAGCAAACAAATGGCAGACTGGTTACAAGAATATGTGTGTGCTTGTGGTAGATTTTTTTTCTTGGTTAATGTGGCTTTAAAAGCATTTCTAGTGGTTTGTAGTTTGGTATTTTATTCCAATTTGGAATTATCCTGTAAATATGGAAGTCCAGCGGGTATTTCTCCCCACACACTAGTGCTTAGCTGAGGTGTCCTGGCTAAGGGTGCCCTCCAATGGCCCATGTGACACTTGGTCAGTGTCATGCTTTTGTCCCCACTGTTGAGGGTTCTCTTTCCTCCCCAGCTTTTGCTCACTCTTGAGCTTCTTGCTGGCCAAGTGCTGACGCTGGGGATCATCCCTCTTATCCCCTCTTTGAATTTCTCATGTCCTTTATTATCTCCAGTGCTCCTCATTTCTTCTCCCCACTCATTCTTTTCAGTATACTTTTGAGCAAAAATGTACCCCAATCACAGCTGAATAGTATTTAGGAGCATGTGTATATCATGGAGAAAGGAGGCACCAGATTTTTAGGAGAAATTAGATGACCCAAGAAAGATATAGCATTGCAAACCTTGAGAGCTTCTGAGATCTGCAAGGTGGTCCCCAGAACTTTTACAGTGTTGCTCACCTCTTCAACCTTCTCTAGCTAAATTTGCTTTGTCTTAAGCTTTAGAGTTCAAGGTAAATAAAACAGTACTTCAAGTTTATTTTCCCTTTAAGTGATTAGAATTCCAGTGTATTTTGTATTTTATACTCAGAAAGTGCTCTGACTCTCGGTCTCCCCACCTATCACGTGCAGTGTGTGCCAGCAAGTGGCAGGACCAGCCACTCTGCTCCTCAAGTTCAGGGTCTGCCCAGCCGACCTGCAGCTTAGCTTCTGGAATATGTCCATTTGAAAATTTAATTCTTACATTATTTATTTGTGCTTTTAAACTTATGACCCACCTATAGTGAAAGCGACACAGATATGTAATCTCTTCCAGGTGACTTATGTGGCTTTACAACAAAGAATCACACTACTGAGACCCCTTGCTTAGCCCTCTAGCCCTAGTTCATTCTTTCAAAATTGAGCTTTTACTTTCAGAAGCTGAGGAACTTAGGAGAAGACTGTGGATGAAACAGACTGCCCAATTGCACTTCCTGGAAGAAAGCTCAACCCGCTCCTGCGCTCAGCGCTCATAGCTCAACAAAGCATTCCAGTCCTCTTTTTATCTTTCCCTTCAAAGAACACTGTACTTAAAATAAAAAGTTGAGAGTAATAAGCCCATGGTGTCCAGTCTTTTTGGAGGTGTGAGCACCTGTCATCATTTGATTTCATTCTCCCAACTTTTCCAAAGTCCTTAGATAGTCTTTGGGATGGAATCACATCATTTTACCATTTGAAGCCTCTGTGGTCTTGCAGTTATTTCCTGTCTAACATAGTCTCCATTCCAAGAACTCCTGTTATCAATTTTTTTCTCCAAAGGCTGGGTCATTTTTCCCTCTTGGAATTGTGAAACCAGAATCAAGACTGAACACCAGTTAAGGAGAAAGAGACTTTTATTTTTGACCAATAACCGGGGAAGTGGGAGATAAACTCCCAAATCAGCTTCCCACACCTCCAGGGTCAGGAGGTTATAGATATAAGGTAAAAGAAATGAGAGGGAGGGATGGGCTAAGAAAGGAGAAAGGGATTGTCACATCTTTTATTATAATGAAGTCAGAGGTGGTCTGGCAATCACTGTGGGTGGCCATCTTCAATCCAACCACTTTCAGCCAGCCCACCTGAAGAGGATCTTCTGGCTTGTACACAACTTGTCCTCAAATACAGGCAGGATTGGGGCTGGGTAAAATATTCAGCTAGAACCGGGCGTGGTGGCACACACCTGTAATCCCAGCGGCTTGGGAGGCTGAGGCAGGAGGATTGCGAGTTCAAAGCCAGCCTCAGCAACTTAGCAAGGCCCTAAGCAACTCAGTGAGACCCTGTCTCTAAATAAAATACAAAATAGGGCTGGGGATGTGGCTCAGTGGTGGAGTGCCCCTGGGTTCAAAAAAAAAAAAAAAAAATTCAGCTAGGCCATGCATTTAGTCCAAGACCAGGGTAATGATCTCTGAAAGTTGGCCTTCTAGCCTTGGCCCAATTCTTCCATACAGTAAGAACTCAGGATTTTTTTTTTTTTTTTTTGGTACTGGGGATTGAACCCAGGGGCACTCCACCACTGAGCCATATCACCAGCCCTATTTTGTATTTTATTTAGAGACATGATCTCACTGAGTTGCTTAGGGTCTCGCTAAGTTGCTGAGGCTGACTTTGAACTCATGATCCTCCTGCCTCAGCCTCCCAAAGGCTGGGATTACAGGCGTGCACCACTGCATCCGGCAGGACTTTCTTTTAAAGGAGGTCCATTCCATTTATGGACTTCCCTAATTAGAAAATTCTGTGTGTTCAACTGAAATTTAACTCATGGAAATTTTCACCATTAGTCCTGATTCAACCGTTTGTAGCAACAAATGACTCTGTTCTTTCTCTCTGGATGCCAGTATTAAAGTGTTAAATTTTCATCATTTTGTGACCAAAATACCTGATAAAAACGACTTGGAGGAGGAAGTTAATTTTGGCTCATGGAGTCAGAGGTTGAGTCTGTGGTGGACCAACTCCATTGTTCTGAGCCCAAGGTGAAGCAGAACATCATGGTGGAAGGGCATGACTTAGGCTGTGGCAGCCAGAAAGCAGAGAGGAGGAGCCAGAAGAATAAGATATAATCCCCAAGGACACATCCCCATTTGGCCCATCTCCTCCAGCCACATCCTACTTGCCTACAGTTACCATCCAGTACAGTAATCCTTTCATATCACTAACCCATCAAGCATTCTGGTAGTCTAATAATTTTACCTCCAGTCATTCCTTCATTTACACAGCTTTTGGAGGACAGTTTATATCCATACCGTAACATTGCTTCTCAGCCATTGTAGGGCAACCTCATCTCCCTGGTATCTCCTGGCTGAACTTGGCCCACTTTTCTCTTGGCTTGTGGGACTTTTTTCTTTATGACTTTGTTGGGGGGCAGGGGTGGGTGTTTGAAAATAGCCCTATTTCTTAGTGAGTTGCAGATTTTTTTTTTTTTTTTTTTTTTGGTACTGGGGATTGAACCCAGGGGCACTCAGTCACTGAGCCACATCCCCAGCCCTATTTTGTATTTTATTTAGAGACAGGGTCTCACTGAGTTGCTTAGGGCCTCACTGAGTTGCTGAGGCTGGCTTTGAACTCATGATCCTCCTGCCTCAGCCTCCCAAGGGCTGGGATTATAGGCATGCGCCACCACGCCCAGCCAAATTTTTCATTTTTCATTTGTCTTCAGGCATTCTTTACAGTGGTGTTTGCCATGCAGAATTTTTCTTTAATGTAATAAAATCTGTCCATCTTTTTTTATTTTTATTTTTTAATAACCTCTGGGTTTTATTCATGCTTTCGAATTTTGATCAAGTTAGAAAGGCCTTGCTTACTTTCTGACTGCTTAAAAAATATTTTCATCTTTTCTTCTAGGGCTTACATAGATTGTGTGGGGTATGTGTACGTGTTTAAATCTTAATCCACAGTTATTCTTTTTATTCATTTTCTCTCACTGATTCAAAATGCTGTTTTATTAAATTTCTGACATACTTGGATCTAGTCCCAGGATTTTTTATATTTTGATGTCAAGCAAACCATCATACCTTATACCCTCACTATCAAAATTTTTAGCCTAAATGTAAAACTTTATATATGTGTAATCTAGTTAAATGTTCAACCTGCCACCTGATCTGTCACAGTGGCCTAACTGTGATTTCTTACAGTGGCAAGCCTCCTCCTTTGCCACCTGCAGGTTAATAGGCATCTTTTATGTCATTATCCAGGCCATTGACTAAAAGAGTGACAGAAACATTGGGTAGTGTGGGACTGTGTTTTGCATTCTGGTAGAGAGCCCTCACTCCCTCTTTCCTGCATTAGAAATGCAGCATGAAACATTAGGAACTAGTGCTTTAAATCTCGGTATCAGTTGTAAGACTAAATCTGGCCATCTAACAAAATGAAGAGAATGAGTAGAAGGGTTCCTTTTTCATTATTTCCCAAACTTCAAAGTGAATAGAAATAACCCTAGAGCCTAATTCAGTAGGTCTGCATTTCTAATGAGTCTAATGATGCTACTGGGCCATGGGCTACCCTAAACCTTGAAGGACTGAGACCAGGGTAGTAGTTCTGGAGAGGCCCTGGGTCAGTATCCAGGGAGGCACTGTCTCTCAGGCTTGTGCACAGGCCAGTTTACCTCATTCTAATCCCAGCCACAATGTCTGTGTCTTAGAGTTGTTAGAATTACAACTGGTGGGCCTCCTAAACTGGACTCTTGAGGTGAGATCCTGCTATCTAGTTAAAACAAGTTCCCTGGGTAAACCAGAGCTTGACAGGTACTTAAAAGGGGGGAGTTCTGACTTCTAGAGGTAGTTTCTTAGGTAAATTATGTTGTGAAACCAAAGCTTAAAACCTGAAGATATCATAGTACCACCTACCTTTAGTTTTGATGATTTGCTTAAGCTGATATTTGGCTAAGCCCCAATATGAGCAGTGGTTATGCAGGTGGTGCCAGACCACAGAAGTAAGCCTGCTTGAAATTGACAGAACCAACCCTGTCCCTGGGTACGTGGTTTTCCCCCAAATTCCAACTGTTTTATGTTGTAAAATGCTTAATCGAAAGCACGCCACAGGCCAGTGCTTCTCAAATTCTAATGTATGTAAGAATCTCCTTGCAGGTCCCAGTTTATTGGATCTGGGTGGGTCCTTGATTCTGCAGGGCTGACTGGCCCTGGGGGATCTTCAGCTGTACCCTACAAACAAGGAGATTTTTTACTGCTCTCTAGTTGGAACATCTTCCTAAAGTTTAGAGGATTTTGGTTAGGAGTGTTTGGAGAAATTCTTGGACCTCCCCAGCACACAGTTGCTTCAGTGACCGGGGCGAGCAGTGCACTCTCAACTGCTGGTGGCCAGACTCGGGCGCTCACCATCTCGCAGCTACCGCTCGAGGCTGGGAGAGCAGTGCTCTCAGGGAGGACCATACCAGTGTGTGTTTAAAAACTGTGGAATGAGTGGTATTTACATGCCCCCAAAATCAAAAGATACAGAAAGATCCGCAGTGAATAATGTCTTCGTCTTCACTCCCAGGTCTGCTCAGGGCAGTTTCCTCTCACCCCCACCCTGCCAAGTCACTGACAGCTCTTGAATAGTTCCTTGTGTATCTTTGCAGACATTTTTATGTATATACAAGCAAATATGAATGTATTTGTATATGATTGTATACATTGTATCTTACCTTTAAAAAATTAAATGTTGGAGCTGGGGCTGTGGCTCAGTGGTGGAGCACTTGTGAGTCATTGGGTTCAATCCTCAGCACCACATTTAAAAAATAAAGTTATGTCCATCTACAACTTAAAAAAACATTTAAAAAAGTTAAACGTTAGCATACTATGGATGTTGCTCTGCATCTTGATTTCTCTTTTTTTCATTCAGCATTTAATTTTGGGGCATTTAATTCATTTAATTCTTGATTCTTTTCCACATATCAACATAAAGAACTTTCTTCATTTTCTTTCAGCAGCTTCAGTACTATCTTACTACATGGATCTACCACAGTTTAACTAGAAATTTATTTACCAATGGGCTTCAGATTGTTTCGAAACTCTTCCAATTAGAGTGCTGCAAAGAATATATTCATGTTTGTATATTTTGTGTATAGTATATTATGTATTTTGTTGTCTGTTACTCAGCAATATTATTTAATTTTTTAAGTCCCCCCATCCCAGGAATTGAACCCAGGGGTGCTTAACCACTGAACCACATCCCCAGGCCTTTTCCATTTTGAGACAGAGTCTTGTTAAGTTACTTAGGACCTCACTAAGTCTCGGAGACTTGCCTCAAACTTGCAATCCTCCTGCCCCAGCCTCCTGAGCCACCAGGACCATAGGCATGCACCACCACGCTCATAATTTTTAAGTCTTAACATTTTATTTTCTTTGAACTTTTTGTATGTTTAATACTGCATCATTATTTTTGTGTCTTCAAGTACTCCCTTGGTGGGTTTGGCAAGTGTTTACTTGTCCCTACCGTAACATTAAGCATCTGCTCACACAGTTGTCCCTCGCTAACCTTGGGGTATTGGTTCCAAGACCTCCTTTGTATATCAAAATCCATGGATGCTCAAGTCCAGTATATAAATGACACAGTATTTGCATATAACCTATGTGTATCCTTCCATATGCTTTACATCATCCTTAGATACTTATAACACCTAATACAGTGTAAACATTATGTAAATAGTTGTAATATTGTATTGGTTAAGGAATAACAGCAGGGGAAAAGTTTTCCATGTTTAGTACAGACATAATTTTTTTCCTGAAAAATAAAAAGTATTTTGTGCTACTAGGGATTGAGCCCAGAGCCCTGCACATGCTAGGCAGGTGCTCTGTCACCCACTGAACTACATCCCAAGCCCTTTTTATTTTTCATTTTGAGACAGCGTCTCACTGAATTTCCTAGGCTGATTTTGGACTTGCAGTCCTCTCCTCAGCCTCCCAAGTAGCTGGGATTATGGGCATGTGCCACCTTACCCAACTTTCCTGAGTATTTTTTATTGCAATTGTTTGAATTCATGGGCATGGAGCCTGTGGAATGGAGGGCTAGCTGTGTGTGTCTGTGTGTATGGGTTCCCTTTCCATAACCCAGGTAGAATGTGTTCATTTCTTAAGAATCAGCATCTTATTTAAAAGAGTGAAAAAGGAGAAAATTGCCGTCCATGTAAACCTGATGCTTTTACTAATTCAGAGTTGTTAGTTTGAACCAAAATGTTGCTCCTGAGGAACAGGGCAGTGGGGCATGCTGCCATCTAACTGATTGTCCCTTAAGAGAACTGGAAGCCTTGGGTGGTTCTGAAGGGTGTGCTGAGGATGCACATAGGTCATATTTAAATACTGCATCATTTTACAATTTTACATGACCCCTTACACGTTAACCACCTTCACTGGAAGACCGAAATCCATTAATGATGTTTATATCTAGCATGCAGTCACTGAGAAAGCAAAATGAATCGCAAACCCAAGTTTTGCCTGCAAAGACTCCAGCTGTCTGGCTTGAATAGCACTTCCATTATGTACAATCTATCCAGAAGAGACAGTAAAAAAGGCTGTTTTTCCTGGTTCAGCTTTTTAAACTTCAATCAGATGGTGCTATTAATGAAAACACCAAACCAAATGGGTGATTTCCCTCCCAAGCAGTGCTCAGTTATAGGAGTGTCGAGTCTTGCAGTTGGATTGCATCTTGTAATCAATCCCATCTTATCAGTGAACTCTGCTTGTAATGGACTGCTGGCTCCAGGAGACTTGGGGTTATTTGAAACCTCTCGCTGTCTAGAAGAGACATCATCTGTAGCATTTTCCCCTTCCTCAGGTATTCTTATCCAAGCATTTTTGTTGTTGTTGTTGTTGTTGTTATTGTTTTGTTTTTTGGCAGTACTGAGGATGGACCTAGAACCTTGTGCATGTTAGGCAAGCACTCCAGCACTGAGTTACATCCCAGCCCTTTTAATTAATTTTTTTGAGACAGGGCCTCATGAAGTTGCCCAGGCCAACCTGAAACTTAGGATCCTCCTGCTTCAGTCTCCTGAGAAGCTGGGATTACAGGTGTGCATCACTGTGCCCAGCTCTGAGCGTTTTAGAAGCTGTGGTGTTATTGACCTTACTTGTCTTGGGGAGGAAGGCCTTTGGGAACAGATACTGAGCACTGGGAGCGGTGGGTGTGTTTGACTGTTTTGTAGCCGGGACCATGTGTGTGCCTAGCTGGATTGGATTCGGTTGGCTCCAGTTCCTTGTTAGTGTGATTCTTGCTCTTTCCTTTTGCACACGCCTGTCCAGTTGAACCACTGACCCAGAGAGGAAATGAACAGAAAATGTAACATGACATGAGGAGGTTTACTTAGTTTGGGAAGCTATTTGCTAGTGGAGATGCTTATGATAGAAAAAAAGCATTTTAAGAAGTTTCATAAGTTAAATTGCATTTAATTTAGGGTAGGTTGTGTGGAATAAATGCTTTGTCATAGGCTTATAGTGTCAGCATAGCGACAATGCTGAAAATGCTGTCAGTTTTGTGAGGTGCATGATCATGAAACTTAGTCAGAAATTCTTGACTGTTTTCTTGATAACTGACTGTGTTTAGCCTTTCCTTGGGCTGAGTCTTCATCCAAGAAGGAGAAGCCTAACAGTGACATGTGCCTGTTTGCTGGACGGCAAGAGCTAGGCAGGCGGGATTTTCCAGTTTTTGCAGGGTAAGGCACAGCTATCCCACTCCTCAGCAGATACCCAAAGCACTTAAAATCAGCATACTGTAGTGACATGGCCACATCAATGTTTGAGCAGCACAATTCACAATAGCTAAGCTATAGAAACAACCTAGGTGCCCTTCAACAGATGAATGGCTGAAGGAATGCGGGACGTATACACAATGGAATATTACTCAGCTGTAAAGAAGAATGAAATTATGGCATTTGCCAGTAAATGGATGGAACTGGAGATGATCATGCTAAGCAAAATAAGCCAATCCCAAAGGCCAAATGTTCACTCTGATATGTGGATACTAACACACAGTGTGGCAGGATGGGGGTTGCGGATAGAAGTTCATTGGCTTAGACAAAGGGGAATGAAGGTAAGGGGGAATGGGAATAGGAAAGACGGTAGAATGAAATGGACATCACTTTCCTGTGTTCACATATGAATACATGACCAGTGTAACTTTATATCCTGTACAACCACAAGAATGCAAAGTTATATTTCGTGTATGTATGTCAGAATATACTCTACTGTTATGCATATCTAAAAAGAACAAATTTAAAAAAGAAAGAAAATTTTTAAAGGGGGGAAAATCAACAATAGCCGGGCGTGGTGGCACAGACCTGTAATCCCAGTGACTCCAGAGGCTGAGACAGGAGGATCACAAGTTAAGGCCAGCCTCAGCAACTTAGTGAATCCCTAAGCAAGTTAGTGAGACCCTGTCTCAAAATAAAAAGTGCTGGGGATATGGCTCAGTGGTTAAGTACCCAGTGGCTCAATCCCTTTTACCAGAAACAAAACAAACAAAAAAACAACAATGATATCAGACACAGGTGTCAGAAACAACCATTTCACTACTCTGGAAAGAAAACAATTGCAAGTCACAAATTGAGAAGACTTTATCCATGAGAAACAGCTAAGCGTCAGGTAGAAGCAGTGGGAGTCTGACGTTTTCACCTGGGGCTCCTTCACTGTCCTGGTGATCTGTCAGGGTGGGGATTGGTTGCCAGTGTGCACTCACTTGCCTGGAGCGGAAGGTGAAGAGCCTTCATCCAGAGGTGTTGATCTCAGTGGCAGGTGAACAAAGAAGGCAAGCCATGTGGGAGTCTGGGGAAGTCATGCCCAGTGGATAGGCAACACACCAGCCGACTTGCCAAAAACTAACGTCTTGGGAGATGAGGTGGTTAGAGAAGCGTTGAGATTCTCTCCACACACCCCTGGCTGACTTAAAATCTATGCACACATGCAGGTAAATACGTTGTGTACCCCTGGTTGACTGGAAGCTGAATGATGTGTGGAGGAGATACAAGAGGGCTCAATCAGAAAGAAGAAGTTGGGTAACCTGAAAAGAGTCTGACTTTGCATTCACTAGCCCTGGTACAGCTCCATGGGTGGAGACTGGCAGCCTAGCAGCTCAAGATGCACAACCTTTAGCCAGCCATTGGCTGATGACTAAGATGAGTGGACATGGAGACAACCCCAGCAAGCCAGGCTTAAAAACAAAAGCAAAGCTGGGTGCAGAGTTGCACACCTGTCATCCCAGTAGCTTAGGGGGCTGAGACAGGAGGACCATGAGTTCAAAGCCAGCCTTAGCAACTTAGTGAGACCCTAAGCAACTTAGTGAGACCCTGCCTCTAAATAAAGTATTCTTAAAAGGGTTGGGGATGTGGCTCAGTGGTTAAGTGACCCTGGGTTCAATCCCTGGTGGTGGGGTGGAGGGGTCAACAAGAATTTGGAAGGACAATAAAAGAAACTGAATAGAACTGGGAATGGTGGCACATGCCTGTAATCCCAGCAACTTGGGAAGTCCAAAGCAGGAGAATAACAAGTTGAGGCTAGCGTCAGCAATTTAGTGAGACCCTGTCTCAAAATAAAAAGGACTGGGGATATAGCTCAGTGGTAGAGTACCCCTGAGTTCAGTCCCCAGTACCAAAAGATAAAAGAGAAAAAAAGAAAAGAAGATTGAAGGAGGGGAGGAAACTGAGTAGAGACATCAAGTGACTACACACCAGGAGGCCAAGAGGGAGACAGACTTTTAGATCTGCTCCAAGTGATTTGTTAAACAAATAGACAAAAACCAAAACCATAACCCACATGGAGAGTTAAAATCCAGTTGTTAAAATACATTTTCTAAGGCATCCAGTTTTTGTCATGCTGGGAATTGAACCCTGGGCCTCACTCATGCTGGGCAAGCTCTGTACCACCGAGCCATATCCCTCACCCAAGACATCCAGTTTTTAACGAAAATTATGAGACAAGGAAACAGGAAAGGGTAATTCATATTCAGAGGAAATAATTAGTCAATGGAAACTGTCTCTGAGTGACCCTAGATGCTGAATTTGGCAAACAAAGGCTTCAACACAGTGATTTTAAATATGTCCAAAGAATAAAGGAAACTGTTTAAATACTTAAAGTATGGTGACAAGAATTTAGTAAATAATCTCAATAGAACATAAAAAGAAAGAGCCAAATGCAAGTTCTAGAGATGAAAATTAGAATACCTAAGATGAAAAATTGACTATAGGAATTGAACAGCAGATTTGAAATTCAGAAGAATCAGTGAATGTGATAGATCAATAGAAAATTATTCACTGTGAGGAACAGAGCAAGAAAATTGAAGATGGGGAAGGAGCCTCGGCAGTCTCTGGGACATTAGGCCTACCAGCATACATATAGTGGGAATCCTAGGAAGTGAGGAGAGTGAAAGACTGAAAAAATACACAAAGGAATAATGACCCAAAACTCCCCACATCTGATGACAGTCATCAATTTATAGATCAAGGAGGAGAAGCCCAAATGAGATAAATACCAAGTTTTTGACACGTGGGCACATCCTGGTCAAATAATTGAAAGGTTAAGCCAAAAGAAAAGGCTGAAAGCAGCAAGAGAAAGGTAATTGATCAAGTTTTAAAAAATGATGGACTTCTCAGCAGAAACAGTGTGGGCCAGGAAGTAATGGAATAACATTCAAAGTGCTGAAAGAAAAGTCTCCATCAAAACTTTTGTATCCAGCAAAACTGTCCTTTAAAACTGAAGACAAAACACCTTCCTGGCTGAACAAAGATGAGAGAATTTGTTGCTAGCTGATCTACCTTATAAGAAATACTGAAAGAAGTTCTTTAGACTTAAAGGAAAACTCCATGCACTGGCAGTAATTCAAATTGCAAGAAGAAATGAAGGATGCCCATCCTGCTATGAGCAGGGGTGAGTGTGAGTTGGTGTGCAGGAAGTGCCAGGGCTCTCTTGCAGTGCATTCAGGTGAGTCTGAACGTCAGTTGACCATAGCCACTAAAAATCTGAATGGGCCTTTCAACTTAGCACTTCTGGTTCTAGCAATTTATACGATAGAAATATTACAATAGCTATCTGTAATAGCTGAAAACTGTTATAAGCAAATCAGATGTCCATCAGAAAGGGACAGGTTAAGTAAATGATCATATATTTATTTCAACTAAATATTATAATTATTTAAACAAATGAAGTCAGTCTGTGTTCTGACATGGAGAGATGTCCAGTTAATGCAAATTACAGAATATGTATAATAGGATCCATTTGGTTAAAAAGAAAAATTGAGAGGCACAGGAGGTGTATGCTCAAAGCCTGTGGACATGTACACTTTTTCCTTCAGACTTTTAACAAAGATCTTCTCTAGGGGTATATGGGATTGTTCCACTTTATTATGCACTTCCAAAATAAATTAGATTTTTTTTCTACAGTGTACCCATAATATTTTGTAAAGACACACATTTTTAAAAAATAGCTTATGGGATAACACAAAGTGTGAGATTTGTAATTGTGAGGTTGAATACATCACTTACTCCGCCTGTGAACAGTGCTTAACTTTCTGCATCCATTCCTCCCTCTCTGTGTATGTGCATTTTACTTACATGTCTTTGTAGTACCTAATATAGTCTTTAGGAGCAACATTGATTTTTTTTTTCTTTTGTACTGGGAATTGAACCCAGAGGCACTCAACCACTGAGCCACATCCCCAGCCACACCCCTCCCCCTTTTGTATTAGAGACAAAAGCTGAGTTGTTTAGGGCCTTGCTAAGTTGCTAAGGCTGGTTTTGAACTTGCCATTCCTCCTGCCTCAGCCTCCTGAGCTGCTGGGATTACAGGCATGGTCCACCACACCTGCTGAACACTGATGGTTTCTTTATTCATTTTCTTTGCCCCACCCCGTCTCTGTTTCTATCATATAATGCTTTGCACATAGCAGACTGTAAGTGTAAAACTCACAAAAGGGTCGGCGCGAGCCCGGGCGGGTAAAGCTTCCAAAGGCGGCAGCAGGCGAAAAGGAGTGCACTCGCCAGGGTCAGACAAAAGTGGTAGTTTGATTTTATTGGAATGTGTGTCCCGGGCGAAATCTCCACCCCCCGGGGTGAAAGTGTGTGGGGGGGTGGATCCAGGAGAAATCGCACGTGGCTTTGGCTGCTCAGGGTTTTTATACAGAGGAAGGGGGTCAAGGGGTTCTGCCCAGGAAAAGGTGGACCCAAGGTGGACGTCAGGGTCAGCAGGTCTGCCTCATTGGTCACTTCTGGCACAGTGTGTTGCTAGGTGACCGTGCTCCCTCCCC